>LPNX010716472.1:625583-687774 GCA_001517045.1 Pseudotsuga menziesii
CCCCATAATGGCTGAAGATATACAATGGATCAAGATCTCTATAATGGCTGGAAATGTCTGACATATACTAGAATCAAGTCATGAGAGCTGAAATCTCATGAACACTGGCAAGATCAAGGAGGTAGCATATAAGAGATGCCACCAATCTGGAAGGTATTCTACACAAACCGCTACGAGTACAAGTCCTACTATGTGAATAGAGGTGTCAAGGTTGAACATAGTAGTCCATCGTCTGATTACCGATCATTGATGTATACCGTTAGCGAGATCACCCACCGATAATGAAAATGGGAATCAAGGTACTAGAGTGCAAACTAATAAATGTGAATAAATGTGTTGAGGTCGAACACTTGAGAGAATCCATCGATCAGGGGACATTGATGTATTCCCAAAGAACTGTCGATGGCGAGAGAACCTGCCACTGATGACTGCAAGTCTCAAGGCACTAAAAAATGACTCTAGATTCCAATCCCAGAATAAATGATTTGAAGTCAATGGGATGAAATCTGCTGGAAGGAGGGAATTAAGGAATCCTCCATCAACCAACATGAGGTACTCAACAAAGCTGTATAATGTGGAAGGACTTGATCATAAGGTGCATGAACCAGTAACTGTACCGGGAATGATCGACATGCAAAGTCAATATAACTAAGGAATGGCCGACTCAGGTTTCAAATTCCTTCAAACAAGAGCATAACATCGAATGGTGATTGAATGTAGGCAACATAGACTCGATATACAAAACTGGGACATCTCTGCGACATAGGAGGCATCGACAGAGGCTCCACAGGGACTGGAAGCTTAACTAGTCAGTGGAGATAAAATCAGATAAACGAGTACAGCTCCTAAAGTCAAACTATAAACCCAACCAACAGATGTGATATACAGTGCTCTGTTCGAAGGCAACATGACTTGACAGCTTCCAAAGATAACATCTTTCCTTGTCTGGCTTTTTGGTTTTTTAAATTTTTTTTGGACTTTTTCAAATATTTAAAAAGCTTGAAAAAGAATAAAACTACTTTATAGTTACAGACTAGGAGAAGACGAGTGTCATATGGGAAAACAAACTAGTTCCAAGCAGTGGAACATACCTTTGCTTAATGCAAGAATACATGTGTAGGATAGTGACACTCGGGGGAAATTTCCCTCCCGGTAAAATAGGGAATCAAGCTGCAAAGGATATAAAAGATGGCTCTGCATGGCTAGACATGAGACAAGCTTGGGATATATAGCTGAAACTCAAAGTTAGGGAAGCCAGCGTAAGGATCAAGAATGTAGGCAAAGCTCATGATAATGCAATTACAACTTGACATAAGGGATTCCTGAGGGAAATAGGCTAGCAAAAGATCAAGAGGAGTATGAGGCTCTTGTGAAATGTCATGGAAATACTATACAACAGACTCCCACACCCTAAGGGACAAAATGTCAACATGGGCACCAAATTCAACTAAGGCGCTAACTAGGGTACCCATGTAAGGTCAAGCTCTACCATTCACATCATGCCACTTCTAAAACAGGGAGAAGGTTCCGTGACATAATAGAATGGTTTCATACCTAAGGCTATAATGAAACAGTCATAGAGTCGAGCAAAATGCAAATAGGAGTAAAACCTAACCTATATGCCAATTTAAACATCATACCTGTAACGAGCATGAACGGGTCAAAATAACGATCGAAACGACGCTCAAAATGGTCTCCTACATCATAAATTAGTCCAAAAATGCTCCAAAAGGATTAGAAACGGTCCAAACTATAGAAAAGGGGGTAAAAATTTTCAAAAATTTGAAAAATTTCTATAAATAGTAAAAAATTTAAAACATTATATATCATTTGAAATTTTTACCCAATTGAGCTCAAAACTTCAACAACGAATTCCAGGAGATCTAGCCAGTGGAATCCACTACCATTTTTTCCAGGTACTTACCCATGCCCTGCTCTTTCATTTTCATGCAAATTTTATCTTTTTCCATGTTTCATTTGGGATTCTAGGCCAATTTGAGATGCGCGCCTCGGCCCACGTGGAAATCAAGGATTTTTCCACATATAGGGCTGCATATACGCAGAAAGAGACCTCAAAGTCACATACATACACGAATGTTTAGCAAACAGTCGCGTATGCAGTTGCGTTCAATGTTTTTAAAGTGTTCTAATGGATCAAACTTAAATTTTATGTGCAGGATGGTCCTAGAATGGAGAGAACGTGAGCATGGTGATGTAGAAGAGGTAGTAAGGGCATAGCTAATGGCTCAACAAGATTTGCAGTCATGCGGGCTCTACAAGTTTTGGTGTATTAAGGGCCAAACCAAGACTGTTGCAGATGCTAGTAGACTACTAGGATCCAAACTCAAAGTCGTTCTAGATAGATGGGATGTCCCTCACCATAGAAGTGGAGGACATATACTTTATTACTGGACTTTCTCGATGGGGGGAAGTGATGAACCTACACACTCGTAGGCATGGAGGTGGCTTGACTATAGATGAGTACATAGCTGTGTACTGTTATCCGAACACGGAGAAGGTGGGGAGTGAGATCCCAACTAACTCCATACAGGTGCTAGGCCTAAAGGCCATTCTACTGAAACTGGGCAGGATAGTGGAGCTAGCCTCACTCCACTAGGCCTTGCAACCATTGATATTCTATGTCGTGGAGTGCATGAGGCCCATAGTGTATGACTAGAGTACAACATTGTTGAGAAACATGAAACAACAACTCAGTAACTGCAATATGGGCAGGGTGCGAAAAATCAGTTTCAGCAACATACTGAGCACGTTCTTCTTCGAGTGTGTTCCAGGATTGAGCCCTAGAGTTGATGTTCCTCTACACTGGGTTCGAGATCTGGCCCAACGATGTTGGGCAGTGTTGGCACTTAGGGAAGACCTAGGTTCTATGATTTTATCTTTATACCAACAAACAGACCCACAGTGTTGGCCCTTTTGGCAACAACCTGTGAACAGGTTGCAGTCTCACCCGAAACAGCTATGGGGTGCCTCAGAATCAGGTTTCTGCAAGAAAAATAGGGATATTACTGTACCTTTAGCCTTAATAAATAATAATCATGCAACACAGAGCTTTGAAATTCACTTAAATAGCTTCGCATTTTAGATAAAAAGACAGTTTCTTGCTTAACCCTTAACTGGGAATTCACAGCGAAGTTAATACTTAACAATTTATCTTACTTTATCATTCATCTACTTATCAACTGCATAAAAACATAACAGAAACAACATAAAAGAACCACCACAACACAAGTTATACATGGTTCACCCTCAGTGTAGGGGCTACATCCATAGAACTGCGTTTATATTCAACACTTTATGAAACCACAGTTCTGATCTGCGCACTCAACTGCAAATCTTTTTAATCACCCAAAACTGCGCACTTAACTGCAGAACCTTTCTTACAAAACCCTCTACGCACTCAGCTGCAGAGGTCATCCACGCACTTAGCTGGGACTTAAACTTTGTACAAAACCCTAAAATAGGCCTTAGCTTCTTCGCATCAAATTAACATCATAAAAATCGTCTAAAAAACCCCTTGACTCCTTTACATAAGTGCCTATTTATACAAGTGCACTATTACAATACCACGGGCTTAAACCATGGGCACTTGAAAACCATGGGTCATTTACAAAAAGAGGGGCTTCGACCCAACCCTTAAACCCCTAAGACTATTTTTTGCCGCAACTGCGCTTACAAGCTTTGCACCAAAACCACGGAGTTGCCAAAACTAAGGACCTTCAATGTCCGAGCCCCAACAGGCCCCTAAGACTCACCAGTGTCCCGTCCCAGGACACTCTACTGCTTTTCTGGTGGGAGAATATTTTTGTTGAAGATAGTAAATTGCTTGTTGAGGCTGTGCATGATATCGTCAGCTGCTTGCTCCTTCTCCACTATCTCTTGCAATACTGCTACAGATGCTTCGTTGGCCTTTTCCTGCGCGAACGCATCATACTCCTTCAAGACTTTAAACTGGTTGTCCGCAGTAGTGCTCAGCTCCAAGGCCTCAATAATAAGGGGCTACACAGAGTTCACCAACAATGTTTCTTTCCTTCTACACACCTCAATTTCTTGTTGGATCTCATTGCTCTGCTTTACCTTAAGCATCTTCTACATAGGAGGAAATGTCTTGATTTACGCTTTGACTGCATCCAGCTCTGTCTGTCGCTGCTTGATGGTTTCTTGCAGCTTTTCCACTTCTGGGTTGTCTTGCAAGTTTGGCCAAGCCTCGACGCTTTCATCTAGCAGCTTTGCTGCACTGCTCACAAGATCTGAGATCTTCATTGCTGAGGCCTAAATGTCTATGCAACGCTGTTCCCTGACCTCTGGTGGACTCTCAGGAATGATGCGAAGTTGAAGCTCCGCAATCTGAGCCTCATGTTCTACTTTCATTTTCTCGATCAGGCTTCAAGACTGTTGTGCATAGTCTTTTAGCTTGATGATTCTTTGCTCCGGTCCTTCTTCAGCCTGCATGTCGAAGTCAGGGAGACTTCGACATGCCTCATCCAATACTAGCGCCAGTGTATCCTGCTTGCTTTCTGCTTCCCTCTTCTTCTGTTTAGCTTCTTCCAACTGTGCTGCGAGGCTCTCACTCTGCTTCATGGCATTTCTAACTGCATGTGCAAGAAGCTATCGCGTTCTCGGATCTCGTTCATTATTGCCAATTGACAAAGATGAAGCTCCGGCATAGACAACTTGGTGTAATCTATCCCAACTGTCATGCTCATCTGCGAGCGAGATGCTGCGTCAGTTATTATGAGGGATGCACTTGGCACTTGTCCTCTGTTATCTCTGGTTGGCCATTTTCTTGTGTCTGGCTGCGTGCCTACTAGGGCACTACTTGCTGCAGCGCCAGTCACTGATTTTTCTGCTAACTCCTTCAGTTCTGTAATTCGCTGTGCTACGTCAGTAAGCGCATCAAGGTACGTAGCTGCAAACTCTACCCACTTGTGGGATAATACTTCTGTGGACTTTGTCAGAGCCTGATCAAGCTCTTCAACCGTTAAAGTGGGCTCTTCGATGATATTCTTCCCCTTTGACGCCTTCGCTTTCTTTCTGGGCTGAGGTTTAGTCACTTCCTCTGCCACTGGTGACTTGCGCTTATCTGGGTGATTGGGGTATGAGATAGTTTTAACCGATTCTTCTTCTTCTTCATCAGCTCTGTCATCTCCACCCTGGTCACCTTCGCTCTGCTGTGACTCACTTTGTTCATCATTTTCTTCGAGTGGGTCATTCTGTTGCGTTTGACTAGGACCTACACCCACATCTGTTACTGGGGGAACTAGTATGCTGGGCTTTGTTCCTGCATCCTTCATCCATTAAGCCGAGCACTACTGAACTACTGCGAGGATGTCGTCCTTATTTACCATGTATGGCAACTTCCAGCATGCATGTTTATCATCTACGCGGGCCTGGATGAAGACATTTTGCATGTCAGCCTTGAAGTTGGCCACTCCCGCATACTAAGAAAACAACTTGTTACTAAGCCACGGCATTTTCAGGATCTCATAGGAAATATTCAGGGCATAAAAGAAAAACACGTAGTTCGTCATCTGCTATAAGGCTTTATCCTACGAAACACAAAGAGATGCATACCTTGCTGCGCCAGGCATGTGCAGAGGAACATCAACAAACTACGCCTCGGTAGGTTCTTTCCATCCTACCAGTGCAATAAGCACTATCACCCAGGAGTAATGAAAGGGTCTACCTTTCTCCTACGCATCACGAACATCTTTTAGGAACTCTCTCGCAATGTACTTTGCCCATTTGTAACTGTATCCTTCGGCACAGTTCACAGCAATACTGACAATCAGGGCAGGTACTTCATTCGGTCTACACTTCTACATTAGCTTGCATGCTAAGAGCTCTGCGGTGAAGCGAATGTTTTGGTTCCGAATGGTCGAGGTTTGATACCATCACTTTCCCTTCGTCAGGCCTAAGCGGTCCTTCATGTGCTGTGCCAGCTTCGTATCTTCATGTTTTGAAACAAATTCAATCCCCGGATCAGGCCCTTCTTTCGGCAAGCCTGTAATCCTATGAATCAATTCTCCATCAGTGGCAATTCGTTGGTTTCCTATCCACAGGTACCCATCATGCACCAACGCCAATAGTTGTTTGACCACCATGGTAACATTGAGCATCTTCAACAAGCCAGCTTGCTCCAAGCTAGCAGCCCACTATTTCACTTCAAGCAACATCGTTCTAGTCTCCGGATAATGGACGGCATGCAAGTATGTTCCAAGTGTGAACTGTGGACACTTCCCACGATCATTCGTATCATGGTCTGCATACTTAAGCGGTCTATTTTTCCTGTCATTGTTTCGACCAACTACACACCCTGTGGCAGCGAAGGGGTGCGTAATGTGAACTTGCCTGTCCGCCGAGGTGGCTGAACTCCTGGTCGAATAGGCAGAAGATATGGTGGATGCTGTGATGCAATGTTCTCATCCTCACCGAAGTCTTCAAAACCTTCAGGTGGGAGCTCTGCCGAACCAGGAGGATTCATCTCGGGATCCTCCGATGTCTTCCCGGATGGCTTGTGCTTGGCTTCATTCTGCTTAGAGCGAACTTCTGGCTTAAACTTCTTCCTGGTAGATCATGTCTGCATTGGTTGATTCGGCACTGGGCGAGTCTCTTCGGGAGGTGCAGATGTAGGTGGGTTGCTCATAAGGTTCTGCAGACCCCTCTGTTTGAATTCTCTCAACAATTCATGGACTTCGCGATCAGCTGGCATGGACTCAATCTCAAGAAAATGCGTAATGCAAAATTCGCAGGCCTGGGTGTCTTCTTATGGAATCCAACGACCAAATATGCCATAACTGTGCATTGAAGACACCAAATCTGACAAAGATCTTGTCCAAACAGAGCTAGATTTCCCAAAATCTCATTATTACAGGCAGTAATACAGTTAACGTACCGGCACCGCCAAATCTAATTTTTTCCAATGGTCGCATTTTAAGCTTCGACACACCTTTCTTCTTCGGCACACCCACTAACTTCAGCTTCGCCACAATAAGGTCCTTCGACACAACTGGACACAAGGTTCGACAGAACTTTGGGCTTTGACCCACGACAGAATTTCTTCGCCAACCTTCAACAACCTACCAAAGCTCTCTGAGAACAGCTTCATTATAGTCTAGTACCCAATTTCAAGTGTTCTTGGTACTTAGACTCTTTTTCTTGTTATTACTTCTGATCAAGGGGGTACAGGCTTGTCCATGTACTTCTTTAATCTACTTCCATTCACCATGGAGGGAAAAATTTCTCCATTCAATTTAGCTAACTGAACTGCACCACCATCAGTAACTTTCTGAACTATGTATGGTCATTTCCAATGTGTCTTGAATTTACCTAGGAACTTCATGAATTTATTGTCGTACAGGAGCACAAGATCACCATTCTGAAAATGCTTCTTCTTAATGTGTCTATCATGACATACTTTTTCTCTAGCTTTCTTTACTTGCTGCTAGAAACCTACAATGAATCTGTCTTCTTCTAGTTCTAGTATCTTCGCCAACATTTCATTCAACATGGCTGGATCATCCATCTCTGTGAAAGTAGATATTCTAAGGCTAGGAACAATGTACTCCATGGGAATAACTGCTTCCTATCCATATACCAGCCTAAAAGGTGTATGGCCTGTCAACTTCTTGCAAGTGGTTCTATAAGCCCATAATACTGCTGAAATTCAAAGATCCCAATCATTTCTGTTAACATTGCAAACCTTCGTCAGAGCGTGCTCAAGAATCTTGTTAAAGGCTTCGACAGTTCCATTTTCTTGAGGATGGTAGGCAATACTCTTCTGATGATATACTTGAAATTCTTCGGTCAATGCTTCAATAGTATTATTTAGAAAATGTGATCCTTGATCACTCATAAGAATTCTAGGACACCCAAACCTTGACAAGATATTATCAAATATAAACTCCGCAGCTGTAACAGCACTATAGTCCTTGACTGGTTGAGCTTCGGCCCAACGAGTAAGGTAATCAGTTGCTATAATAATGTATCTTGCTCCAGATTTCTTTGTAAGGGGATTGATTAGTCCAACAAAATCAATAGCCCATTTGTCAAATGCTTGTAAAGTTACCTATGGAACCAGAGGCATCTCATCCCTCTTGGATGGTTTGCCTGTCCTCTAACAGATATCACAGCTGTGGCAATACTCTCTTGCATCCTTATGAATTATAGGCCACCACAATCCAGCTATCAGAATCTTCTGTGCTGTAGCTTTTCCTACATAGTGACCTCCTGCTGCTCCAGAATGTGCCTCATCCAAAATCAATGGCTTTTCATGCTCCAGGACACATCTACACAGTATTTCATTTGGTCCCATCTTATATAGTTGTCCTGCTATCAAGGTAAAGTCAGTTGCTCTAACCACCAGCTGCTTCTTCTGATGTGTTGTCATCTCAGAGGGTGAAAAACCTGTAGACAAGTACTGAACAATATCCTGAAAATAGTCATCAACCATCTGTATGGCAAACAACTGGGCATCAGGAAGACCTTCATCCAAACTAGTGGGTTCTTCTCCTGACTCGAGCCTCAACAAATGATCAGGCCCCAGGTCAAGTCTTCCTGGATTAACTATGATCTCAAAGTCATACTCCTGAAACAAAATCAGCCATCTGCATATCCTTCCACCTAACACAAGCTTGTTAACCAAATACTTCAAAGCAGAATGGTCAGTGAACATCTTAAAATGAGATCCTAACAAATAATGTCAAAATTTTTGCAAGGCATAAACCATAGCTAGACCTTCTCGTTCTGTCGTAGTATAATTCTTTTCTGCTGTGGACAATTTTCTACTTGCAAAAGAAAGAGGGTGATCAATATTACCTTCACCTGACTGAGCCAATACTACTCCTAAAGAAATGGAAGATGCATCGACATGAACATGAAACTCCTTACTCCAGTAAGGGAATACTAAGATAGGGGTAGTTACCATCTTGTCTTTCAGAGTGTCCAAGCTTTCCTGACATTTAGGTGTCCATTCAAACTTAATATCTTTCTTCAATTTCTCTTCCATATTGGCTGTAATCTGAGCATATCCTTTGATGAATTTTCTGTAATATCTAGTATGACCAAGCGTAGTGTGAAGTTGCTTAACAGACTTCGGAGGTGGCAAGTTCACAATAATGACTATCTTCGCAGGATCCACCATCAATCCTTGCTTGCTGTAATATTCCAAATCCCGATATTTTCTATTTCTATACAAATATGCTGATACAATGGGGCATGTAAACTGCCAAGCAAAAATCCCTATTTTATAGGAAAAATTAGGGTTAGGGTTTGCGAGATAGAATGAACACTTACCACTTATAAGCCGACTGAACTGCTCCGGAGAAAGTATGCAAGCACCGGATACTGGATTTGAAATAGGTGGATCTCCTCTGCTCCAGGTGAACCCTAGCAACAAGACGCCCCAGTCAGAAAAGGGTGACGCCCTCAAGGAAGGAGGTGTTCGATGGAACTGCGAATTTGCTGGGTCGATTGGTTTTCAGTGTCGAAGAGAATGCCTGATGCATGCAGAGGTTCTGAGACCTCTAAGCAGGGTAGTGAATTACTTCAGAGAGGCAGCTACTCATGCCCTGGAACCCTGAAACTTCTAATAACTGCTTCGGATGAGCCCTGATGGATCTGATAATCACTGGGTGCCAGAGTATGAAGCTGATGATGAGAATGGTGCCTAAGTTTCAAAAGGAAACTGAGATCTGAAGGCCCAATAGCTAATTAGGGCTTTCTGACTGAAAACCCCCTCTTACGGCTGCACACATGTCCCTGCAATGATCTATACCACGTACTAGATAATTGATGAATGAATAAAGAACAAGTGGTGAACCTGTATGTCTTACTCAGAATAAGACTAGGACAGATGTTTCACTGCTGAAATCCTGTTAGTTGAAGACTCCATCTCCAACCCTAACTGCTGTGCTGCTATCCAAGAGCTCCCAAAATAATCATAATCCAAAGTGAAGTCTCCTTTCGCTTTATCCTCTATTTATAAAGTTCAACTGCACAAAACCTAATCTTTGACCTAATTAGGTCACTTTATCTTCTAATTTGCCGTTGACTTGCATGCATGCGGATGGAGACTTAAAGACTGCATGCATTATTAAATAATTCTAGGATGGCATACACGAAGGTGGCCTTTGGCCCCGGTGGCCCTTCTCGACCAAATGATGATGCCCTATATCTTCTATGGATGGCATCAGTTCTTAGTTGATTCCCTAGCTATCAGTAACCGCTCGAACCCACAGGAATCACATAGGTTAGCGGTTTTAGGGCCTTAAGGCCTAATTGGAAGAGGACATTATAGTCCTCCCCACTCGAGATTGCTTGTCCTCAAGCAACTTCAAATTGGGATGCTGCAATACCTATTCACCTTCCCAGGTGGCATCTTCTGGCGGTAGTTCCTTCCATTGAACTAAGTATTCCCTGATTACCCTATTCCTAAGCTTCCTCTCTCTAGTCTAAATGATCCGTTCGGGAATAAGTATCAGCAGTTCTTCATCATCTAAAGGAGGCAATTCGGTGGATGGAGCAATGTGTTGCCCAAGGGTCTTCTTCAGGCTAGATACATCAAACACGTTGTGAATTTTGCTTTCCTGAGGAAGTTCTAGTTCATATGCCACCTCTCCCACTTTTCGGATTATTTTGTAGGGTCCATAGAAGCGGGGTTTCAACTTCTCTGCTCCTTTCTTCTTAAGCGAGGATTGTCTATAGGGCTGGAGCCTTAAGTATACTAAATCCCCTACCTCAAAGCTCCGTTCAATCCTTTGTTTCTCGGCATACATCTTCTGTTGATTCTGGGATGTTTGTAAATTATCCTTCAGTATTTTCAGGATGTCTTGACTGTCCTGTATCCAATCCTTAGCCTTAGGAGCCCTACTATCTCCGAATGCCAAATCTACATAGTCCAAGGCCTCATATCCATATAATGCCTTAAAAGGAGTCATCCTAATAGACATGTGATAAGTAGTGTTGTAGCAATACTCCTCTAGGTGTAGTCATTTGATCCAGGTCCACTGCTGCCCTGCTACATAATTCCTTAGATACCCTTCGATCCATTTGTTGACTATTTCTGTTTTCCCGTCACTCTGGGGGTGATAACTCATACTAGTAGCTAGTTCGGTCCCCACCAACCTGAACAGTTCCTGCCAGAAGGCACCCGTGAACCTGCTATCTCGATCACTGACAATGGTCTTAGGCAACCCGTGTAACCTAAAAACCTCCCTGAAAAATAACTCCACTACTTGAGCTACCGAGTAGTTTGATGGTATCGAGAAGAAATGTACAAACTTGGTCAATCTGTCAACTACTACATATAAGCAATCCCACCATTGGACCTTGGGCAAGCCTGTAATGAAGTCCATGGAGATGCTCTCCCACTTCTGTTCTAGAATCGGTAGTGGCTGGAGTAACCCTGCAGGGTGGGTGTTCTCAATCTTGTTCTGTTGACAGATGCTACATTTCTGGACATGTTGCATAATCTCCCCCTTGAGGCCCTTCCAAGAGAACCTCTCTCTGATCTGCCTATAGGTCTTTAAGAAACCACGATGCCCTGATAAAGGAGAATCATGGGCTGCCTGAATGATCCTCTTCCTCAATGTGGATTCTGGAACGAGGTATATTCTGTCCTTGTAATAGATGATATCATCCACAATCCTGTACCTGTCATCCTGAATTTGTTCGTCCGGTAATTCGCAAGCGAATTTATTTTTGGAGTATTCCACTAAGAGAAGTGCCCTCCAATCCGTGGATATACTACTGAGAGATAATGGGGCTGGACGCCTGGATAATGCATCAGCTACTACATTATTCTTACCTTTCACATACTCGATCTCGAAATCGTAGACTTGTACCTTGCTGACCCATTTTTGCTGTCGCTCATTCAGTTCCTTCTGTTCCAAGAAATACTTGAGGTTGTTATGATCGGTTTTGATTTTGAACTTACTGCCCACCAGGTACTGTCTGAATTTTGTGAGAGCATGCAAGATGGCCAGCATATCCTTGTCATATATGGAGTAATGGCACTCGTATTTCTTCAACTTACGGCACTCAAATGCAATAGGGTGATGATTCTGCATCAATATTGCTCCTAACCCTTCCCCTGAGGCATCACATTCTACCACAAAAGGTTGTGAGAAATATGGTAATGCCAGAACTGGACAAGAACTCATAATAACCTTCATATCCTCGAACGTTTTCTGTGCTAAGTCTGTCCAAGTGAACACTCCTTTCTTGGTGAGATCTGTGAGGGGTGCTGCAAATTGGGAGAATCCCTTAACGTACCGCTGGTAATAAGTACACAAACCTAGGAACCCTCTCAACTCTGTAACTATTTTTGGCGCAGGCCAATCTTTGATAGCCCTGATTTTCTCCATGTCAACCTGTACTCCTTCTGCATTGATTACGTGTCCTAAGTACAACATTTCTTTCATGCCAAACTCACACTTGGACATTTTTGCATATAGTGAATGCTCTTCTAAAATACTCAATGTTTTGTTCAGGTGTTTTAGATGTTCTTCCCAGGTTTTGTTGTAAATCAGGATGTCATCAAAGAATACCAGCAAAAATTTACGTATCTGTGCTCGGAAGGTATGGTTCATGCATGACTGAAAAGTAGCCGGAGCATTGGTCAATCCGAAGGGCATGACCAAAAACTCATAGTGACCATAATGACAGCGGAAAGTTGTTTTGGAGATGTCCTGGTCCCTTACCCTAATCTGATGGTACCCCGAGCGAAGATCGATCTTGGAGAAGTATTGAGCTCCCCGAAGTTCATCCATGAGTTCGTCAATTCTGGGAATGGGATACCTATTCTTGATGGTCTTTTTGTTAAGTGCTCAATAGTCGATGCACATATGTAGAGTACCATCCTTCTTCTTAACCAGAACTACTGAAGATGCAAAGGCGCTAGAACTAGGTCATATATAACCAAGCTCCAGTAATTCTTTGATGGTTTTCTTAATCTCATCCTTGTACCTCTTGGGATGCCTGTAAGGAGTGGTGATGACTGCTTGTGTTCCCTCCTCTAGCTCGATGATGTGTTCAAAACCCCGGTCTGGTGGTCTTCCTGATGGAATGTCCCGAAAAACCTTTTCGTGTTTCTGTAGCAAGGCTTGAATGTCACTGGGGTGTTGTGAGCTAGTCTCTGGGGGTTTCCTGAAGGTGACAAAACATTCTACAGCCCATTCTATATCATCCTGTTGGAGCACTGCCTCCATTCTCTGTGACGAGACCTATTTTGGGGGATAAGTGTTCATGCCCCTCAAAACTACCCATTTGTCATTTGGCCCCTGGAACTCCATTTCCATTGCCCTATAGTGTGTAGTGTATTTCCCTATAGAGTAAAGCCACTGAACACCCAATACCACATGAGTATCCACTACATCCACTACATAGAAAGAGTGTGTCATCTGATAGTTACCTAAGGAAACATTCAGTTTTGGGATCCAGTAGTTGCACTCCATGCTGGAGTTCTTGGCTACTGCTATAGTGAATCCCTCGAACTTCTCGGTCTGAATACCTCTCTTGGCTACCCAAGCGGAGTCAATGAAATTGTGGGTGGCTCCCCCATCAATCAGTACTCCTACTCTATGACCCTGCACTACTCCCCTAACCCTGAGAGTATGGAATCTCGGTACTCCAAACAATGTAGCAATGACTCCCTCTGGTGTATCACCCTGGTGTGATTCCTCTTCTGTGGCCTCCTACTCATCGTCATCCTCATCACTGTCTGAATACACCTCAATGTAGTGTGCCTTTGCCTTCCCTGTGCACCTGTGTCCTGGTACGCATGGTTCCTGGTAGGTGAAGCACAACTTCTTCCTTATAAAATCTTTCCTGGTGTCCTCATCTAACCAGGTTTTCTTGGGCACATCCTGCTGGAAAGGTTTCCTATCCTTGTCCCTAACAGGAAAATTGGTTTTCAGAGGGAATTTTTTTTTAGGGACTGAATCCTGAAGAGCCGTTGCCCGGCTAATAGCATCCTGCAGAGCGAGGGGTTTGTAGGCTTTCACCCATCCCCGTAGTGGCTCTATGAGGGCCTCAGTGAATAACATAGTCAATCTGCTCTCTGACACATGTGTTACCATAACGTCTAGCCTCTGAAATTCTAAAATGAAAGATTCTGCGCTATTAGTCTGCTTGAGTTGAGCCAACTCCCTGAAATGGATCTCTGGATATTTCCTGTCAAACCTCTCCATGAGTTTCTGAGTGAACTCACCATAAGAATGTATGGTGTTGTGACCCAATGTCACCAATCCATGGTACCACCATTCGTGAGCTTCTCCATCCAAGTGAAGTGTAGCCAATTTAATGGCATATGTCTCTGTCATGGGGTTGAGTTGGAAATAGGTATCCAACTTTTGGACCCATGTTCTCACTGATCCTCCGTGAGTCCCATCAAATTTTCGGATGGTTAACCTGCCCAAGGTCTTCTGCAGCTCATAGTTGTGATTGAAACCCTTGTTGAAATTCCTGGGCCTGTTCTTACTCTTCATGTTGCAGAATTCTGAGAAAGACATGGTAGCATGGAACTCATCCCCTAAGTCTTTGTACTACTGCAAATAAGCCCCAAAAGGCTCGCTGGGTTCTACCTACATGACCGGGCCCCCTACTGTATCTGCGAAGAAGTGAGGCATGGTAGGCCTGATAGTAGGTCTGCTGTATATGTGCAGAGTGTTCTGGATGTTGGTGTACACCATATTTCCACTGCTGCTTGAAGATCCCCACTCTACCGGTGAGGGAGGTGTATTGTTGATACCTGGTTCCGGTTTTGCTGACAGTCTGTTGATTGCATTGAGAACTTATTTTTGTCCTTTGTCTAAGTCTTGCAATGCAGAGACCAAGCTACAAAACTCCATCCAATCCTCCTCTTCTCCCATTCCTTTTCCCCTATCCGAATGTATACCTATCTGTTCCATGTCTGAATTGGTATCTTCTAGTTTGATATCTTCAAATTCTTCTGTGTATCTACTCTTCCTCCTCCTATAGGTTAAAAAAAGATCTCCTTCTGTATTCATCTACTTTTCATCTCTTAAGCCCACAGCTGGGCAAGAAAATAGCTCTGATACCACTGTAATATCCCAAATCCTGATATTTTCTATTTCTATACAAATATGTTGATACAACGGGGCATGCAAACTGCCAAGCAAAAATCCCTATTTTATAGGAAAAATTAGGGTTAGGGTTTGCGAGATAGAATGAACACTTACCACTGATAAGCCGGATGAACTGCTCCAGAGAAAGTATGCAAGCACCAGATACTGGATCGAAAATAGGTGGATCTCCTCTGCTCTAGGTGAACCCCAGCAACAAGACGCCCTAGTCAGAAAAGGGTGACGCCCTAGTCAGAAAAGGGTGATGCCCTCAAGGAAGGAGGTGTCCGATGGAACTACAAATTTGCTGGGTCGATAGGTTTTCAGTGCCGGAGAGAATGCCTGATGCATGCGGAGGTTCTGAGACCTCTAGGCAGGGTAGCGAATTGCTTCAGAGAGGTAGCTACTCACACCCTGGAACCCTGAAACTGCTAATAACTGCTTCGGATGAGCCCTGATGGATCTGATAATCACTGGGTGCCGGAGTATGAAGCTGATGATGAGAATGGTGCCTAAGTTTTGGAAGGAAACTGAGATCTGAAGGCCCAACAACTGATTAGGGCTTTCTGGCTGAAAACCCCCTCTTACGGCTGCACACGTGTCCCTGCAACGATCTATACCACGTACTAGATAACTGATGAATGAATAAAGAACAAGTGGTGAACCTGTATGGCTTACCCGGAATAAGACTAGGACAAATGTTTCACTGCTGAAATCCTGTTAGTTGAAGACTTCGTCTCCAACCCCAACTGATATGCTGCTATCCAAGAGCTCCCAAAATAATCATAATCCAAAGTGAAGTCTCCTTTCGCTTTATCCTCTATTTATAAAGTTCAACTGTGCAAAACCTAATCTTTGACCTAATTAGGTCACTTTATCTTCTAATTTTTCGTTGACTTGCATGCATGCGGATGGAGACTTAAAGAGTGCATGCATTATTAAATAATGCTAGGATGGCATGCACGAAGGTGGCCTTTGGCCCCAGTGGCCGTTCTCAACCAAATGAGGATGCCCTAGATCTTCTATGGATGGCATCAGTTCTTAGCTGATTCCCTAGCTGTCAGTAACCCCTCGAACCCACAGGAATCACATAGGTTAGCGGTTTTGGGGCCTTAAGGCCTAATTGGAAGAGGACATTACACTTGCATACAATGTGGCCTAACAGAATTCCAAAAGGTGCACAAAAGATACACTTCTTCAGGTTCAATGAAATCTGATGCTGTCTACACTTGTCTAGCATAAGTCTTAAACTGGCTATATGATCTTTCAATAAAACAAAGATAGTCCAATCATCAAAGTAAACTTCCAAGAACTTATGAATAAATTCCTTAAATGCAGATATGACTACTCTGGAAAACATAGCAGTTGCATTCTTCAATCCAAAAGGCATAATAGTATATTGAAAAGATCCCATTTCTATAGCGAAGGTTGTTTTATGTCAATCCTCTAGAGCAATTCTGATCTAATGGTAACCTGAAAATCCATCAGTGAAAGAGTACACTTCTTGACCTCTGACATTGTCTAAAACTTCATCTGTAAAGGGAGTAGGAAAAGGATCATGTAGACAGGCATAATCCAGCTTCCTCGGATCAACACAAATTCTGATTTCTCCCTTGGTATTCTTTTCTTGTACCACCATAGGGCTAACCCATTTGGACTCTTCGACAGGCTCAATGATTCCTGCAGCGAGCATCTTATCTAGCTCCATCCTGACTTTTTATTTATACTTAGGATTCGGCCTATAAGGGCGCTGCTTCACAGGATTCGCATCAGCTTTCAAAGGTATTTTTATCACTCCTATATCACCAAGCATACCTTTCATTTATGAGAACTTCATTGGGAATAAGTCCTGATACTCATGGAGAAGTTCAGTCACTTTGCTTACCATTTCTTCGTCCCAATAATCTCCAATGGTAGCATACTTAGAAATTTCTTCTGATCCAATATTTACTTTCCTTGTCTTCAAGGGTTGAGTCACTTTAGGTGATTTGACTGCTGGTCCATGTACTTCACAATGTCCTTCTGACTCAGGGATATTAATGTTGCGAGGGTCATCGTCTTCATCAATGGTGAGGTTATAGAATTCTACTGCATTGGCTTCCTATTCCTCCCAATTAGGTTGGTACTCGGCTATTTCTTTATCATCAAACACCGTAGTATGGATCAACCTAATAGCTGCGTTCAAAGCAGGGAAAACCTCATTAATAGAAAATGTGGGCACAAAGCTGTCAACAAGACTATCCCAACTTACAATACCATGGCGAAGCTCCACCTTCGCATACCAATTCTTTGCTACAGGTTCCAGAGTGTGTACAAACCTATGTACTTATTATTCACAAGGTACATGCTTTCATGCTTCATAACACTGCTCCAAATGTTCCTGAGGGCTAGTCTTACCATTAAATCTGCTTCATACCTCCTGAGGTTGGTCCATGAATCTCAGGCGAAGAAAATTTTGACAAGCTCCCCAATTATGAATATAATTTTTATGACCATTCCACCATATGGCAGCTGCGGCTCTAAATACTGAATCTAGAGTCTCCATTTTCTATGAATCTGGTACTTGCTCTGAGAATTGGACAATAAAATATTCTGGGTCTGTCAAGCCATCAAAAGTAGGTAAGATTCTTGTCTGTGAGCCAACCCATCTGATAGACTTGGTAATTCTGGCACATCGATGTCCATGTAGCGCATAAAGTCTATTCTGCCAATTCTCTAGACCTTCGTCTGAATCAGTCATGCAAGAACTGTCACACTGCCAATCCATTATACCTTCAGCAGTAGGGTTAACATAGTCTTCTTCTTTAGCTGTGATGTTGTAAATATGATCCAAAACATTCTGATCTTCATCTCTGACTGGCTCTGTGTACCTTTCTCCTTGAGAAGGGTCCAACGGTACTATGACTCTCAAGCCTTTTCCTTCAAAAGTCATATGTCTATTCTTAAGGTTGATTACTACATAATTGTCTATTGCCCATTGAATTCCTAGCAAGGTTGGATAGGGGTTGCTATCATCAATTATTTCAATGACTTCAAAATCTGCTAGGGTACTGACTCCATCAATATCCACCGGTACACTAGGGAATCTTCCCAAAGGCACAATCTTCTGCTAATTGGCTAATCTCAGTTGTATAGTGGACCATTCAAGCGTAGGTTTTCCCATTTGTTCCCAAGTATGCCTAGTTAGGACATTCACTTCTGATCCCAGGTCTAAAATGTTATCAGTCATGTCATAGTCTCCTATCTGAGCATGCAATCTCATTTCTCTTCCAGTCCTTCTAACTCTATTAACAATTTTTCCTCTATCAGAGCTTCGTTGAGGTTCACGGGATGCAATAACTTTCTGTAACTCATTCAAAGCATTCTGAATTCTTAATAGCTTCATACAACTCTGTAAAAATGATGTCAGTGTACTTACTTGATATGGCGAAGCTTCTTGGAACTATAGCGGCTGTTGATGCTGTTGCGTAGTGGCTACTGATGTTCTTGGATCAGCAAAGTCTTTTTTAGCTTCCATAAATGTTCTTTTTTCTCTTCCAACATCGAAGGTTGGAATTTTCTCTGGGGTCTTGCGGACCCAAGCCTCGTCAGGTTGTTTCCCTTTATTCTGGACTTGCGTTGTAGCTCCACTCCTGGTGACAACGTTCAGGGCTGGGACAGGTCTTTTCTCTACAGCAATCATCTGAACATTCTGAGTAGGAGGGCCATTTATTTCTTGTATCTTAGCTATCAACTGTGGCCATTACTCAATCACATGATCGACTGCTCTGCAATATCGACATGTCGTAGCTGGGTTCTGACAGTCTCAAGCTACATGTCCTGCATGATTACAGTTATAGAAAATAACCTGGCCTCGACCTCTTCCAGGCATACCACCACAACCACGACCTCTGAAATTACCTCGACCTGATGTGCTACCACGGTAACCATATACATCATTGGCTTGTGCATCAGGTTGTACCCTATAAGCATCATAGGTTCGCTCTCTCATGAGGTCAAAGCTGTGAAATTCGTCTTCATTGTGTCCAACTGACTTACAGAACTTGCAGTAGGGATTCTTAGGTACTTGAACATATCTCTGTATTAGATAGAAATCTTCAGGTCGATGTTGGCCAGTTGTTCTACAGATCTCACAATATAGGACGTTAGGGTTAAACGAGTTCGGTGCACTAGTATTCAAATAATTCCTTAATGCAGGGCACTGTTCTTTGTCATGACCTTCTATCCTACATTGTGTACACCAAACCTCTTCGCGAATAGATTTCCCTTTTTTCATGTCGCCAAGCTCCAAATCCATTTCTGCTAACTGCACTTGTATTTGGGCTATTCCAGAATTATCTCCGACAGGAGCTGTTTCAAGTTTCATAGCAATTTTCAGCACCTCTTGCTGATCAGCAACTTTCTGTTGCATAAGTGGAGTCCTGATATGAGGCAATAGTGTTGTGATGAACCATTCTTTATGATGTTCTGGTCCAATAGTGAAAATAACTTGATCCAACAGAACCTTGAACCTCTGATCAAAGTCCCAAACTGATTCACCTCGCTTCTGCTGAATTTCTTTCAGTTCAGTTATACACTGTGACTCTGATTTAGGATTCTTAAATTCTTTGATCATTGTTTTTTTAATATCAGCCAAGATATAGTTCTGAGTACTGGAAAACTTCATAAAATAGGTAAAATATCGGTCTCTGAAAGAGGTGACCAGGTGCGCTCTTCTTGTATTTTGATCCATAATATTCTTAGCAGTCCAAACAGCTTCACATAAGAACCAAAAATATTCTGGATCCTCTGATCTAGTTCCTTTAAAGACTGGGAGTTTGATATCATCATTCACATGGGCCATATTGGATCGAGGGGGGGGGCGGGGAGGGGGGAGGGGGAGGAGGAGGGGGAATACTGGTAACAGGAGGAAGGGAACTTTCTGAGGTATACTGACCTGCGACAGGGCTACTCGAGCTAGGGTTACTTTCAGACTGCGACGGGTTCTCAGGGATAACAGATCTTCGCTGCGGAGTGATAGGAGGGTTTCTAACAAAAGGGGTTTCTTTAGATTCTGATTCTTCCAGATTTAAAGGGGTATAATCGGTATTCTGGCCTAGGATATAGGATTCAAGAGTTCTCTTGTATCTTTTACTGCTGCGAAGCACACCACTTTGCTCGTCGAAGTCACTTTCACTTCCAAACATAGGTTAGTAGCAATAAATCTAGCAATCTGATTCGATAAGCAATATGCCTTTCTCAGCCAAGAGCATTTTAATTTTCATACTTAATGAATTCAAGTACTTACCCCTTGGTCCTTTGAAAAACTATCTTTCTGCTTCACCGAAATAAGTATGTGTGTCGATGGCGAACTCCGTCACAAATGCTTCAAGGGTTCGCATTGTCCAGAAATCAACAGCTCTTGATACCGCGTTCTTCACCCTTTTCAATAGCGTAATTATTTCTGGGGTCCAGTTAGGAGACTGATCCTCTTTGAATTTTGTCTTTCTTTCTGTCAACCTGGATAACCACTGGTGAAATTCTATGTGGATACTACCAAAGAAAATTTCATAAATATCAGTAAAAATGTACCTTTGCAAGAAGTCGTCTGAGCTACGACGAGGATCCTTATTTTCTTGTTCAGCATATTTCAGATAGGTATCTTCAATCTAGTCACTGATTTATTTTACTGAGGGCCTCCAAAACATATCCCTCCAGGTACAACGTAGATCCCTCTTGAAGAAAATACTGGTTCAGCCGGCAACGGAACCAATTTGTTGGTGCTTAGGGTAGACCCAGGTTCTATTCTTTTATCTTTATACTTAAACACAGACCCATAGTGTTGGCCCTTTCGGCAACAACCTGTGAATAGGTTGCAGTCTCACCCGAAAAAGCTATGGGGTGCCACAGAATCAGGTTTCTATAAGAAAAAGAGGGATATTACTGTACATTTAGCCTTAATAAATAATAATCATGCAACACAGAGCTTCGACATTCACTTAAATAGCTTCACAGTTTAGATAAACAGACACTTTCTTTCTTAACCCTTAACTAGGAATTCACAGCGAAGTTAATACTTAACAATTTATCTTACTTTATCATTCATCTACTTATCAAATGCATAAAAACATAACAGAAACAACATAAAAGAACCACCACAACACAAGATATACGTGGTTCACCCCCAGTGTAGGGGCTACATCCAAAGAACTACGTTTATATTCAACACTTTACGAAACCACAGTTCTGATCTGCGCACTCAGCTGCAAATCTTCTCAATCACCCAAAACTGTGCACTTAGCTGCAGAACCTTTCTTACAAAACCCTCTGTGCACTCAGCTGGGACTTAAACTTCTTACAAAACCCTAAAATAGGCCTTAGCTTCTTCGCATCAAATTAACATCATAAAAATTGTCTAAAAAACCCCTTGACTCCTTTACATAAGTGCCTATTTATACAAGTGCACTATTACAATACCATGGGCTTAAACCATGGGCACCCAAAAACCATGGGTTTAAACCATGGGTCATTTACAAAAAGAGGGGCTTCAACCCAACCCTAAAACCCCTAAGACTATTTTGTGCCGCAACTCCGCTTACAAACTTCGCACCAAAACCGCGGAGTTGCCAAAACTAAGGACCTTCAAAGTCCGAGCCCCAACAAGCAGATGCGATGTGCAGACTGGGTGGAGGTAGGGTGTCCAACCTCTATCTAGCCGATTTCTTTCCATGGTGGCGATGACAGATAGTTGCCATAAATGATTACCCCTATGCGGGGATAGATTTTCAGGGAGACCCCGACATGCTGCTACCACCAGGATCGATATACGGTGACATTGGTAACGAACCTTGACCCTCTTTAAAAATTTTGAGTTATTTAATTTTTTTTTGTGTTTTTTGATTATGTGGAATCAAAATACATTTTTTTGGGTGACAATACATAGTGACATCCTATCATATGCATGTAGATGTAGGACCACGGTGGCTTGAAGGCTTCCCTCGTCATAGATGGAGAAGAAGAGGGGATGACATTACGGGTGTGGATGCATAGCGAATGCTCCAAAGCATTCATACCAACTTTGTGAGGCTGACAAACAGAGTACCCATGGCGCAAGTCAAGGAATTTCTCGAGGCCATGTAGCACCAGGTGGTGGGTGTACCACGAGCATGGGTGCAGCTATTTTGATGGCTAGCTATATCTGTGGTGACATTCCACGATCACAACCCCCCTCCTCCTCCATAGGCTTAGATACCTGGGAGTGATACATTTTGTACTACCATGTATTTATATTTTGGTGGCTCGATAGCCCCATTTTTGTATTATGACACTATGTATTCCCACATTTTGGATGTTTATAAAAAAAAATTATGATGATCGATTTATTTATTTACATGTGTAAAAATTTATGTTTGTGATGAGCTTATTGTCTATAAAACAAATTCCAATCTAACACATAGTTAGCATATGAGTCAGCAACTTGATTATTAATTCTTGGAACATGTGTGTATGTTATATTGTCAAATTGTTGTTTTAACAATCTCACACGTAAGAATCTTATTAATAATGCTGGATCCCTGACATGGTACAAACCATTAAGCTGTGACACTACTAACTCGGAATCAAGACGTACCTCAAGAGAGAGAACACCATGTGAAATGGCATTCTGTAGAAGCTCGATAACGGAACTATACTCAACAACATTGTTCAAAGAGGGCCGTAAACATACGCCTCCTGAATACAATACCTGACCCGTAGGAGTATAAATCACCCAAGCAACAGAGGCTGAGTGTTGAGTGTGATGGCTCGCACCATCCGCTAATCCTATGAAGGTGGAAGATTCCATTGACATCTACCCAAAAGAAATGAAAACTAATCACAAACCCAATCACCATAAGAAAAGACCTGCCTATGCAAAGTTGTAAAATAATATACAATAGTCAGGCTTGGCTGAAAATCATGCATAGTACATTTTAAGATAGAGCCCATTTCTAGGCTCTGCCAAGGTTGTTCCCTCATAATCCACTAACACATAAGCACCCTTCTCTAATACACATTTAACGACGTAAGGACCATGCCACGTGGGATTAAACTTTCTTTCCCCCAAGGGTTCTTTCGGTTGATCCCACAAAAGGACCAAATCTCCCTCACTAAACCTCCTTGGATAGATAGACTTATCATACTGGACCTTAATGCGACGCTTACTCACTTCTAGAGCCACCAAGGCATCTCGGTGTTGCTCATCAAGTTGCTCTAAGTGGACCAAATGCTCCTCCAATGGGGAAGTGTCTAGTAAGAGCTTTATGGCTAGCTTCAAAGAAGGAATTTCGCACTCAACTGGAAATACCGACTCCACTCCATGTATAAGCTAATATGGAGAAAAACCTGTGGCAGTCTTAACAGTGGTTCTATAAGCCCACAAAGAAGGATACAAAATAATGTGCCAATTCGTCTTGCTTTGTGCGATGGTTCGTTGGAGAATGAATTTGATCGATTTGTTCACTGCTTCAACCTGTCCATTTGCTTGAGGGTAGTAAGAGGAGGAATGCTCTTTCTTGTACCCTAACTTTGAGGCCAACTCTTCCATCATACGATTCTGAAAGTGCTTGCCATGGTCAGTCACAAGATCCTTTGGAATACCGAATCGAGTAATAATCTGGTTGAATACAAAGTGTGCGGCTATGTCACCATCGAATTTAACTGTAGGCATAGCCTCAGCCCATTTCATGAAGTATTCAATAGCCACTATGATATGACGATGCCCCCCAGCTGAAGGTAGGTTGCAATCCATGAAACCAAGCCCCCACTTAGTGAAGGGACCGGCAGTGATGATGGGATGTAACAGGGCAGGTCGCGAGCACATATTCTATGCAAACACCTGGCAAGGGTGGCACTTCTTGACTGCATCTACACAATCTTTAAAGATTGACGGCCAGAAATAACCCGTTCTTAAGATTTTTTGGGCTATAGAAGCCCAGATAAATGACCACCACATGCCCCTTCATTGCAATCATTCAGCACAAGCTCAACCTCCTCATGAGTTAAACAACAACGTAAAATGGAATCTACCCCATGACGGCACAAGGTGTTATCCACTATGAGGTAATTCTTGGATACGTGACGTAATCATCGTCGTTCATCCCGTGAGAGGTGAGTAGGGACCTTCAATGTTTGTAAATATATGATAATGTTTCCATACCATGGATCCAAAGCTGAGATTAAGAAGATGTGCTCATCGACAAATGTATCTTCACAAACCATATCCTCCTGCTCTCTTGGGAATCAGATATAAGCTCCGCAAAAATTAATGATTTCTTCGATTTTGCCAAAACAAACTCGAGATCGAATTCTTGCAAGATGACAATCCATTTATTATACTTTCCCCTAATCATCCTTCGAGTGTGGATGAATTGAAATGGATTGACATGGGTTACAACCAAGTTTTGGCGAAGGAGAATATAATGTCTCAACCATTGAACTGCATGTACAGTAGCTAAGGTAAGATTCTCAACATGGGAATAACGGACCTCCGCGTCAATAAGGTTTCGGCTCAGGTAGTATATGACATGCTCTTAGAGCTCCACATCCTCTTGAACCAAAACCATACCAATCATCCCCATGGACACGGCCACATAAAGTAGAAAGTCACAGCTATAGTCGAGTGGACTAATCACCGGGACCGATGCTAAGGTTCGTTTAAGCGCATCAAATGACTCCTGGGTTTGCTCATCCCAACAAAAGGTGGTGTCCTTTTTCAAAAGACACATAAAGCCTCTAGTCAAATTGGCAAAGTTGACGATGAATCTCCGTAAGAAGTTTTCCATGCCTTGCAAACATTGAAGATGTCTAATGTTTTTCAGGGGAGATAACTGAAGTATTGCCTCTACCTTCAAAGGGTCAACTCTTATAACCTCCTTGGAGATAATGAACCCTAATAAGCTACAAGAATTCATGCAAAATATGCACTTGTGAGGATTTAACCTGACCAAATAATGGAGGCACCTTTCGAACACTAATCTCAAATGATAGGAATGGTGCATTCTCATACGAGAATGAGCAGCAAGGTCATCCAAAAATACCTCAATAATTGATTTGAGATCATGGAAGATCAAGGTCATAGCCCGCTAAAAAGTGGATCTAGCGTTCTTAAGGCCAAAAGAAATCTTTCGATATGCAAAGATTCCCCAAGGACAAATAAAGGCAGTCTTATGTTGGTCCTCAGGTTTAATTTGTATCTGATTGTATCTGGAAAATCCGTCCATAAAGGAAAAAACCTCGCTACCCGCACACTCATCCAAAATTTGATCAATAAATGGTGTGGGGAAATTGTCTTTAGGACAGACATGATTCAAGTCATGAAAATCAGTGCATATACTGATCACTCCCTGCTTCTTATCCACCGAAACAGGATTTGAAACCCACTCTGTCAAGGGAACGGGATAGATAAAATCGGATTTCAAAAATTTTTCTATCTCTGCCTTAATCACAGGTGCTTTTGTAGGATTCACTGCACATAAGCATTGCCGAACAGGCTTAGCATTGGGATAAGTTTTAATCTCATGTTCAACAATGCGAGGGTCAATACCTAGCATTTCATCATAAGACTAAGCAAAGATATCACAAAATTCTTTAAACAGCTCGGTGTACTCTTGAATCTCAACATGGGAACTTTCTACCCCAATATAGACATTCTCAATCTTGCCAGGATCGTGAGAGATATTGATAGGAATGGTAGGAGATATATTTTCCATGTTCCCATCAGCCATCGGACTAGGAGAGCTTAATGGAACCATGGGACTACCAATTCTCTCACTAAGAACCTCCCTAAAGTCCTCACGCTCCAAGTAATCAAGCTCGTGAAGAAAATAAGATCTATGATGCAATTATTCCTAAGGTGGCTCAACCCCTGACATGGCCTCAATACTTGCTTCGTCTGAAGGAAAAACACTATCAAGGAAATCATGCGTGTGAGAATATTGAACTGCCCATCCAGGAAGCACATACGGGTCCTCCTCCTCCATCCGCAAAGAGGAAGAACTAGGATCTACAACACACCCAATATTAGCTTGATAAGCTACCATAGTTGTAGGCAACATCACGTCCGTCATGATGGGCTCACTCGAAGTATTCGATGTAGGAAGAATCCAAGGATCTTCCATATAATTTGTGTGAAAAGACACCGATCTCATAGATGTCAAAGTCTCACCAGAACTAGACCCTATCATAAGGACAGGTGCATGACAACTAAAGCTTCCCATAAGGGATGGATACATGTCCACACCCACACTCCCAGTTGCCGGCTGAGAGTTCTCTACAATCGGGATCGAAGCTCCCGAAGATGCGGTAATCGACGGATTCTTGAATAACGTTTGATCAATTGTAACTATCTTCCCATTAAATGGAAATCATACAACATGAAATAGAGAAGAAGATATGGCTTGCATACTGTACATCCAATTCCTACCCAGCAAGAGATTATACTCAAGGGGCGCATCAACCACCTCGACCTCTATCGCAATGGTCTTCCCTCCCAAACGGACCTTAAGGGAAGGAAGGATCCCATGCGGCCTAAATGATCTCCCATCAAAAGCAGTCAACATGGTACCAAATTTAGACAAGTCAGGGGAACCCAAACCCTTCCAACATGATAAAGACATCACAGAAGCAACAGCACCTTCGTCAATCACAATGTGCTTGATGGTCATGTTAAGACATTGTACATGAATCAAAAGAGACACATAATAAGGAAAGCGAGGCTATAGTCCTGCGGTTTCAAATTTAATCATGAAGGAAGAATTTTGATCATTCACACCAAGGGCAAAAAGCAAATCATTCCTTTGTGAAGGATAACCCTGAAGTACTTCTAGTGCAGACATTGCACAAGGAGTGTGGCCCAAATCATTTACAATAGAATAGTTCTTGAAGGCTCGGGCATTAGGATTCTGCCCCGAACGCTTAAGGACTCCCTTAGGAATGCGAGGTGCAGCTTCAGGTTTATCCACAGTTTTTTCAATACACAAAGGAGTCCTTGGTGGATCAGGTTCCTTTCCTGGGTCGGGTTGTGACGAACCATAGTCCTTTGCACGGGTCACAACCTTCGTAGCACGCACCATGTTGATGCAGCCATGACCACTAGCCTCCGACAGATCTTGATCACCACCAGACTGATCATGGGTCCTCGAGTTCATGTTTTGATTGTGAGGTAAAGGGTTGGTCAGCATAGCTGGGACCTGCACTAAGAATCTCGAGGCTTCATCGATATGAGGGTACAAGTAAGTGAGGTGATCATCCTTACATAACTTGAAAGGAAATTTAACCTTACGTTTATATTGCTTGTCCCCCCCAGCACATTCTTGTCATTAGTATTAGCATTTTCATTCATATTCCCACCCTTACGATTGTTCTTACCCTTCTTTCTATTCCTTCTAGGTTGTTGGTTACCCTTCTGGTCCGACGATTGCACCGAAAGCACACTCACCATTTGGGTGGGTTGAGACGAATCCATGGCTTGTCCTGAAGCAGATTGGTTGATCGACAATTGACTGACCTATTGCACAACCGAATCCGCAGGCTTAGCACTTGCACAACCAAAAATGCCATTGGCATGTGGTCCAGGTTTAAATTTTGGGTCTAAACAAGAACATGGAGCATTGGGAATGATCTCATATAACAAACCGGATTGAGCATAAATCAAGTCCAATTCCTGCACCCTAAAAATGGCTTGTTCCTCATTTTGAACTCCGGATGTAGAAACATCCTTTTCTATATAAGGAAATAATGACTTAAGGAACCACTCAAGGAGAAACTTCGGCGATATGAAGGCTTTAATCAACCTCTTCTGTCTACGCCACTCTTGGATATGGTTCGAGATATGCGTGGCTTTATCTGGCCGAAATGTCAACAAGAGTTCTGTACCAACGTCGTAATGCATTGGTAGCTGGAAGTGGTTGAGAAAATTCATCGCTAGGTCATCGAACAAAGAAAATGCCCCCCTAGGTAACTCTATATACCATTTCTTCTGATTTGCCCTCGAACTTGGGTATGTCCAAGGGAAGCTTATTAGGGACAGTCGGCCAAGCTGGGCCATGAGATACAGGATCGTTCGTCAGTTTCAACAAGTCAGGAAGATTTAGCATTGCGAGGAAAGGGAGCCTAGGATGAGCAGGTCAATGCACTGCTCCCTGATAATTTTGGTTCACATAGGTCTGATTACCATAACCACCATGGCCTTGGCCATAGTGCCCTCCTCCCGTTTGACCTGTGTAGGGTGGCATGGAAGCACCATAATGTGGTGTACCTTGACTATGTGGGGATACAAATCCATAATTAGGAGAGTAAGTGGGTTGTTGATACTTGTACCCATAAGGTGAATAACTATGTCCATACTGCGTCCCATAATAAGGTCCATAAGACATCCCATGAGATGTCCCATGAGACACTCTGTAAGTAGGAATGTAGGCACCGGAAGTAATGACATGACCTCTAGAAGTAGGGATACAACCCCCCAAAACAACAAGAGGTACTTGAACTTGAGACACAACTGTGTAAGTAGCAGTAGTATGGACATGACTCGTAGCAACATTCCAACCTGAAGGACCACATGAATGAGGTGGAGGAATGACATTCGAAGAACAAGGAACCGAGGATGAAGGGACCTGTGAAATTATGTACGTGGTTTCCCCTATAGTCACTCATGTTGGATCTGGTATCCTAATAGGATCACTAACCCTAGTTCTAGGAGGAATATGTGATGTAGCTTCCACCGTGGGGATGGAAGGTGCAATAGGACTCGTGGTCCCAAACCTCTCCGCATGGTAAGGAATAGGAGTGCCCCCAAGCATAGTGTTAGGCTCAAACTTCAATTCGACATGAAATGCCAAATCATGTGTGGGAATACCAGACATACCATAACTACCATAACTAGTGCTCGTGGGTTCATAATGAGTCTCGTCGCCCGGCATCCAATACCGGTGACCCGTGAATGGGGGATCATAGCTAGATTGAGTAGGTCTATCATGGAAAGTACCTATCTCATAAATTACAAGACCTAACTCAAAAATCACATATCAGGTGAAGGGTCATAGGTAGGAGTAAACTCCCCGTCATCCACCTGAAGTGGAGAAGAAAGCTCAGGAATACCATCTTCACGATCTCCCATCGTGTGTGAATCAATGTGTGAAGTAGTCCGCCTGGACCATCTGTTTATCTCTACCAAAGGAGGAGGAGATGTAGAAGGCAGAAGTCCTGCTAAATGACAAGAATGGCGAGGAGCCGCACCCGAATCCATAATGACTCAAAAATATAAAAGACTCTCTAATTACGCAAACCCTAAGCAAGCTAACGTGCACAGAGCATACACCAATAAAATCTAAAGCCAAACACAAGCAATCAAGGGTAGGATAAGTGAGCTCCCAAATGAAGCAGGTATGTCTCGCCTAGGAGAGGCTTGAGACTCCCATACACAACAAGCAGAGGTACGTAACCAATTATTGTGGCCCTCATCTTCAACGCGTAAAGTGACTATGCTGTCCAACCCCATCCTGGCCAGGACACCTCCAGAATAAACCCTGCAAAGTACCCCCTCGATATCCTAGGTAAGGAAACTAAGGTCACCTCAATATAATCAATGCTCAGGTAGACATTCGCAGGTGGGATTGACCGTATGGGCAAGGTAGCAAAGCCTGAAACTCTTGAAAGAGCCCCCAGATACGAATACAATCCTGGAAATATCTCCGGCGCTACTCAATTATGACTAGGGGTCATCTCAATCAATAATCGCTCACAGTGCCTCGTGCTTAACTCCCTTTTGAGAGGAGGATCCTGAGAAACACCAATTATACCAAGCAATTTCACACTCTCACCTGGGCAGACACATACATGTTGTTGTTTAGTGGTCTTAGAGAATTTACTGAAAATGAACTATTCCAAGACCCTAAAACCCAATCTTGTTGGTGAACCCTATAAAAGAAAAAGGTGTAATCCATTTTAATTAAGTGTTGATTTTAGTTGGCTTTATTACTCAAAAGAGGTAGATGGCCATGCAACTAATGGTGTTATGACGCAACATGAAGCAAAATGCACACCTAACAATCAATGCAAATGCATTGTGTCCAATGAAAACAAGGTATGCTACTACATGAAATGAAAAAAATTTCTTCAAATGATAAGTGCAATCGTTCCTATATGAAGACCTGACTAATACCTCAAAGCAAAACCTAGTGCAAGTGCTATGCAAAATGCAAAAATGCAATGCATAATGATGCAAATAAGCAAATATTTTTGGATTTTTTGAAACAAAAATGAGATACTAAAGCAAAAGAATGATTCTACTACCCCCAGAATCGGCAAGCACACTCAAACAGCACTCACACAAATTACTAAGGTAAAAGAAATCTAATGCACTAATCCCAAAACAAAAAATCGAAAATGCAATGACAAGAACATTCTTAAAAAAGAAATTTACCCTAAAAAAAAAATGTCTCTTGTCAAAAACAGAGGTGTATACAAACTCTAACAGTTTCAAAGGAGACTCAACAATTATCAAAATTCACCCAGCAACAATCAGTATTCCTCTAGAATAAAAAAAAAGGGGCATATGTGACTGTTCACAGTAAACCCGCGTATGTATGCGGATATATCAGTGAAAACGATGTATATACGTGACTGTGAGTTAAAAACTCACATATAGGAAGAAAAGTGCATAAAAACAAAAGCAAACAGACAAGCTGAGACAAACTTCACACCAATCAGACACTACCAGGCATACATGCCGCCAGACCCGACATAGAAACAGAGAAATAAGAGAAATTCAAAATCATTGAATGCCGATAAAAAACCCCCAAAGGACAACTACTAGGAATTCCCAAGCAGAGTCACCAATTTTGTTATGGAGATAAATTCCTATGGCTTGGGGTACCACAACAGACAGCTTGACTCTAGAAATAAATCCTTTCCAATATGAAAGAGAAATCAAATATCTAACACTAAAGGATCAAAACTTGTACCTTATTCCGGACAGTTGAAGTAGATCCCCGTTGAGCTTTCCAACTCCAGCTTGAATTGATAAATTACTTCCTCAATAATTAGTAAACAAGACAAGCATGCTATATATATTGGTGTTAGATCTACTCTGGCATATATAATCAATAATGTATAAGCATTTGAAATCATCCATGGATAAAATATTCATTCAAACATACATTATTGGACAGGAAAAGATATTTCTATTAATATAAAATCAGAGATTACAATGAATACAACATATGTCGACACGTCTTTGAATCAGAGAAACTGAATCCCCCACTTGGGCCTCCACCACCTCAATCCTCCATCTCTCGATAGCAATCTAAAAAGCAAAAGGAAATCTTGGTAAGAACACCAAAGTGATCCAAGGGACAAAGGGATGCATACTCAAGCATAAGTTCCGGCAACAATGGACTATAGTTTCTTTGCTCTCAATTCTCACATATCCCTCAATGTATCCAAAGAGTTCCTTATATAGCTCTTCAATGGGGCAATGAATGGTCGAATCTGAGCGATCTCAAGGCATATGGAAGGCCAGGAGACAAGTGAGTCGGATTCATGTCAAGGAAAACTCCAAAATAATTTGGCCTTTTGCACACATCCCGATGTACGCAGTTTTAGGGGTCAAACCCATGTATATACGCGAGAAAGGGTTTAAAAGTCACGTATAACAATTTAAGCATGTTTTTAGGGATGGTCTTGGAAACATCAAAGGTATAGAAAAGGTCCATGGGTTCCAAAGAGTCTGCAGAGGGGTAGGGGAATTCCATACAAGTGTGATTCACCAGGTGTGGTAAAATCAGCTATAACAATGTCTTCACAGTCTATATCAAAGGAGGTGACGATGATCATGTGGTTGTGGGATTTCCTATTCCTGGCTGTGGAGGGTCATGATGTCTTCACTGTCTATATCAAAGGAGGTGATGATGATCAAAGGTATGTTGAATCTTTGAATTCTTTGTATGAGTTTTGTGACCCTAGAAAATAGGAAACAGGGTTTTAGTCAGTTGATCCATAGGGTCGAGTCCTCTAATTCCTTGAATTTTTTAAAATTGCGTCTTCCTTCCTTACGACGAAACTTGGAGAAGATATTAGTATTTTAATTTGTTAATTCAGAAAGAAACAAAAATTTATCTAATATTTATTGTTCTCATCCTATTTATAAATTTATCACAATCTGAAAAATTTGAGGATTCATGGGATTCCGAGTTTCAGACTCCATGAGATCCCCAAAGAGGTTGGAGAGTTTTTTAGTGTCCAATTTTCTTTCTAAGAAAATAATTATGCTCAATATCACATTCCCTCAAGAGGACCAGGTAGTGTTATTTTATCTTGTTGCTTGATCTTTGAAGGAATTCTCAATGGACAACAATCAAAGGAAGAGCATCATGAAGGGTAGGAAGAACATTAGCTCTCATACGCCTTGTTTTGATTGCAGTTCCTTTGATTGTTATGTGGAATATAGATCTAAGTCATATAAATTTTATATGCAACCATGAAATATTTGTTTTGTGTATTTGAATATTAACCTCTAAATATTGGCCTTGCATATGATACTGATTTTTTTCATTTGTAAGATATCTTTATCTTTATTGGGATTTTCTTTATTGCACATCTAGAAACACTCAATCTTGAAGCTTTGCATTCAGGGTTTCATTTTTCCCTGTGTGTGGTTTAAGGAGAGAGGCACTCATGCAAATGGATCTAAATCCAAAACCCCTATTGTTCAACCTGGCCTATCTACAAATCAGAATTTGGAACCAAAAACCTAAGAATAATTCTTCTAACCGGTCTCATTGGTAGATCTATGAAAAGATATTAGCCTTCAACAATGGTGTATGCATGACCTTCAAACCTTATAGGATTCAATAACTTCAAATAACCACTATTATATGAGTTGAGAAAGTAGGTTGAAATAACTTGAAATAACCACTATATGTCAATATATGTCAATATATGTCAATATATTTAAAGACATATATGGTCACTTGTTCCAAACAAGAAGAGCGCTCCATTGAATGAATGCACTCATGGAAACAAGAAAATAGTTGTAGCACACTTTATATGGAAGAGAAACCTTTATTAAAAGGATATTGAGCTAAGGTAAAAAGGATATAAGACAACTGGCATAGTCAACAAGCATATTCAAGGAAACTTTGGAATATTTAAAGGACTAATGGCACTTTTCATGATCATCCTTAGAGGGAGAAATCTAGCTTAGATTTCCTTCATTTTGGTCTTTGATGTTTCATTGGAAGAAATGGAGGCACAATTTGAGGAGTGATCTCTCCATAAGGACTCCAACATCCACTATTTCAAGACTTAGTCAAAGGGTGGCCTCTATGAGGTGTTTTTTCCATGATTAATATGGTCATTCCACTTAGACACACATCCCTAGGGTGCACCATCGTTGAGGCCCTTCTAGGAGAACAAGTTGGTTATGGTGCACGTGGATCAATCTCAAGGCCATTTTTTCACGACATCCCATATGTATGATAGAAGGATATTCAAACTATCCTCCATATAATAATATAAGAAACAGGTTGGGATTCACCTCTTTATGTCATGTTCACAATGCTCTAAAAAAAGGGTATATGCCATCAAATACTCTGGTCATATCTTGTCATGATACAACGACTATACTTTCCCCAAAACACCTTGTTGCATGCATACATAATCCTCAAATGATGAAATAACAAGTTGTATTTTTTGTGAGAAGAACATCTGAAAACCTCATCCATACTCTTACCCAACATGGTGCTAAATTAAGGATTTTCTGTGCATTTTTAGACTAACAAATTATCATTTTTTAGGGCTATTTCTTAATACTATTATTATGGACAAAACTTCCTATGGCTTGGGGTGTACCACAACATAAAGAGAAACTACAAAAATCAATCCCTTCCCAATATGCAAGAGAAATACAACATCTAACACTAAAGGATCTTGAAACATACCTTATTCCTGATGGTTGTAGTAGATCCCCATTGAGCTTTTTCCAATCCTGCTTGCGTTAGCAATTTACTCTCAACAACAGTAAACAAGGAAAGCATGCTATATCATATAGTGTTAGGCATACTCTAGCATATATAATCAACAATGTATAAACAATCAAACACATCCATGGATTCAATATTCATTTAAATGCATATCATTGGACATGAAAAGATATTTCTATTAAATAAATCAGAGATTACATAAGTGACAACCTCTGTCGGCACATCTGCGAACTGGAGAAACTGAGTCCTCCACCTAGGCCTCCACCACCTCAATCCTCCATTTCTCAATAGCAATCTCACAAGCAAAGGCAAGCTTGGGAAGAACACAAAGTGCTCCAAGGGCCAAAGGGATGCAGACTCAAGTATAAGCAAGCTATGGCAACAATGGACTATAGTTTTCTTGCTCTTCAATTCCTCCTCTTCAATGTATCCTAGGGGTTCCTTATATAGTGCTTCAATGGGGTAATGGAAGGTCAAATCCAAGTGATCTCGAGGCATATGGAAGGCCAAGAGATAAGTGGATCAGATCCACATCAAGGAAAACTCCAAATGTATTTGGACTTATGAACACATCCCGATGTACGTGGGTTTAAGGGTAATATCCGTGTATATATGTGATAAAGAGATTAAAAGTCACGTATATCAAACAATAGGTGTTTTAGGGATGATTTTGGCAATATAAAAGGTATAATAATGGTCCATGGGGTCCAAAGAGTCTGTAGAGGGACAAGGAAGGCCATAAAAGTGTGATCAACCCTGTGTGGTAAAATCAGCGGTAACTGATGTCCCCTAATGTGTGAGGTTAGAGGGGTAACATGATGGCTGAAATACATTATAAATCCATCCCAGAAGTGGAGTGATGAAAAACCAAGTGGAAGAACTAGCCATCCAACAGTATAGTACAATAATCAATCTCTGTATATGGCTACAAATACATATAGCAGTCCCGGATACATAAGAGTACAATGGCCATGAATAGGCATGATATACAAATTGTGACATGTGTGGTCATCGCCACGTACAATATATAATAGATCAGAATCTCCATGATGAAGATATACAAAGGATCAAGATCTCCATGAAAGATGAAGATATACAATGGATCAAGATCTCCATAATGTCTGAAGATATCTTACATAAATTGGAATCAAGTCACAAGAGTTGAAATCTCATGAACACTAGCACAATCAAGGAGGTGGCATATATGAAATGCCACCAATCTAGAAAGTCTTCTACACAAACCACTATGAGTACATCTCCTACTATGTGAATATAGATGTCGAGGTCGAACATAGTAGTCCATCATCTGATTATCGGTCATTGATGTATACCGTTAACAGACGCGAGATCACCCACCGATAATGAAAATGGGAATCAAGGTACTAGAGTGCAATCTAAAAAGTATGAATAAATGTGTTGAGGTCGAACACTCGAAACAATCCATCGATCAAGGGACACTGATGTATTCCCAAAACTGTCGATGGCGAGAGAACCTACCACTAATGACTGTAAGTCTCAAGGCACTCAAATGACTCTAGACTCGTATCCCAGAATAAATGATCTGAAGTCAATGGGATGGAATCCACTGGAAGGAGGGCATTAAGGCATCCCCCACCAACCAACACAAGGTACTCAACAATGCTGTATAATGTGGAAGGACTCGAACAAGATGTGCACGAACCAGTAATAGTACCGGGAATGGACGACATGCAAAGTCAAGACAATTAAGGAATGGCTAACTCAGGTTTTAACTTCCTTCGAATAAGAGCATAAAGGTGAATGGTGACTAAATGTTGGTAGCATAGACTCGATATACAAAAACTGGGACATCTCTGTGACACGAGACGTATCAACAGAGGCTCCATAGGGACTGGAAGCTTAACCAGTTGGTGGAGATAAACTCAAAAAAATGAGTACAACTCCTCAAGTCAAACTACTAACCCAACCAACAGATGTGAAATACAGTGCTCTATTCGAAGGCGACACAACTCGACTGCTGCCAAAGATAACATCCTTTCCTATCGATCTTTTTGGTTTTTTATTTTTTTTGGACTTTTTCATATATTTTGAAAAGCTTGAAAAATAATAAAAGTGCTTTATAGTTACAAGTCTAGGAGAAGACGAGTGTCAAGGGGCAAACAAACTAGTTCCAAGCAATGGAATATACCAATGCTTAATGCAAGGAAACATGTGTAAGATAACGACACTCGGGGGAAATCCCCCTCCCAGTAAACAATGGGGAATCAAGTTGCAAAAGATATATATAAAATCCTTTGCTTGGTTAGAGATGAGACAAGCTCGGGCTATATGGCTGATAATCAAAGTCAGGGAAGCCAACATAAGGCTCAATAAGGCAAGCAAAACTCATGACAATGCAATTACAACTTGACACATACAAGGGAGTCCCAGGGAAAAGGCCAGCATAAAGGTCAAGAGGAGTATAAAGCTCTTGCTCAAAGTCATGGCGGTACTATACAAAGGACTCCCACACCCTAAAGGAGAAATGTCGGCATGGGCACCAAATGCAAAACATGATCTAACTAGGGTACCCATGTATGGTAAAGCTTTACCATTCACAGCATGTCACTTCTAAAAACATCAAGAAGGTTTCGTGACAAGATGGAATGGGTTCATACCTAAGGTTAAAATGAAATGGTCATAAGGTTATGCAAAATGCAAATAGATGTGAAACCTAACCTATATGCCAATTTAGACATAATACATGCAATAGGCACAAACGGATCAAAGCCACGGTCAAAACGCACTCAAAATGGATTTTTACAACATAAAATTAGTTCAAACGGTCAAAAACAGTCAAAAACTATAGAAAGTGGGTAAAAATTCAAAAAATTTCTATAAATAGTAAAAAATTTAAAAATTTTCATACCATTTGAAATTTTTACCCAACATAGTGCATTTGAGCTCAGAACTTCAAAAGCGAATTCCGAGAGCATCATTCGACGGATTCCTCCCCCGTTTGATCCAGGTAGATTCTCATGCCCTCCTCTTTCATTTTGATGCAATTTTTTTCAAATTTCATGGTCTATTTTATTTTTTGAGCCATCCATACTTGTGTGTTTTGGGCCATGCAGAAATTGAGCCTTTTTTCGCATATAGGGGTCACCATACATAGAAAATGCACCGAAATCCGTGTACATATGCGGCTGTTTTGAGAACAATCACGTACAGGGCCACAAATAAGGTTTTAAAGGTCAAAGACTGATCAAAAAACTTGGTTTTTGTGCAGGATGGTGCTAGAGTGGAGGGAAAGAGAGCATGGTGATGTTGAGGAAGTTGTGCAAGGTGATATCATGGCCCAACAAGCATTACGGGTGTTAGCACTAAATTTACTTTTGTCGAAATTGGTATTATTGCCTTCAAAATTTTAAGTTTTCATGGGTGATTGAGTTGGTTTCCAAAGTTTTCTCATTAAGCTATTTCCAAGTTGGAAAAGAAGAGAAGTTAAAGGAATTTTAGGTAAAAAGAGAAATAATTTTTTCACAAGTGGGGCAAAAAGTTTTATTAACTTTTGAATGAAATTTATAAAACGGGTTTTATAAAGTTATTATTTTATTTATATTCAAACTTATATAGTTTTGGATATTTTTTCCAAATTCAAAAGCGGCCTCTTATTCACCAAACCAAGTCTTAATGAAGCTTTAAGCGCTGAACAAGATCTATTACCTTTCTTAAGGTATAATAAAACCACTAGTACATATAATAATCCAACGGCTAATGTAAAAAGTGAAAACTCATCAACGGATATTAGTGTTTCCAGAGAGTAAAGTGGTGAGGTGGTTAAATTGGAAAGGTGGTAGTGGAATTTAAACCACTTTCCACGTGGTAACTTTTGGTGAATTCCACGAAGAAAAGTGGTTTGGGAGAAACAACTCAATGGAGGCTCCAGAATAGACCATTATGTAAAGGTAAATTTGACTTGGTTTTTAAAAAAAAAAAATTCATTTGTGTGTTGTGCGCGAAAGGAAGGAGATAGTCCGCCATATTTCCAACGTCAACTTTTACATGTTTACAATCACAAGGAAAATGGCAGAGATAAAGAGTCTGATCAAGGAGCTGGAAATTGATTTTAATAGAGCAATAAAAGGGAAGCCACCACTCAAAAATGCAGAAGGGAAGCCCAAAAAGAACATCAGCCCAGAAGTGTTGCAGAAATATATACAGTGAGAACATTCGTGAAGGTATTGGTATGTGTTTAAAGTCTTACAAACAGAATTTACAGTGGAGAGTGTGCCAAAGCTTGGGATTATTCAAGTGTTTGGAGGCACTATTAACAAATATGGCTACCTTGATCAATAAATTCATGGGATTTCTCTTACAGTAGATGATCTTACAAGTATAGATGCTATATGTTCTCTGTTTATGAATTACAGTTAAACAATTCAAGGTTTAGAACATAGCATATTTTTTCTGAAAATTACTGTTTTAGTCATTTCATTCAAAGACCTGTTTCTAGGAAAAAAAGAATAATTTTCAAAAACTGAAAGATTTTTTTCATCATAACATTATGATCTACAATAACCTCTCTCAGTTCTTACCCAGGTGCTACAGATTGGGAGAATAAAAGTCATCTTCAGAGGGAAAATGTTCAGATTTCAAAATGACTGTTCTAGTCATAAAATTAAAATAATTGTTTACATCACATGAAGATGAATTTTGAGAAAATGAGAGAGGTTTTTCATCAAAAAATACCTATCCACAATAACCCCTTTCATTTTTCACACAGGTACTATGGTTTAGCAGAAACAAAGTCAGTTGTACAAGCCATTTTTCATGTTTTCCAAAGGACTATTTCAGCCATCAAATTCAAAGAATTGTTTTGGAAAAATGGAAATTAATTTCACGAAACTGAGAGAGGTTTGTATTACTAATATTAATATAATAAAAAACCTCCATTTTTTACACAGTAATTACAGGTTGGGATAATTTAAAATATCTTCACAAGTCATTTTTCTAGAAATCTACAATTTTATTATCTGAGTCATTAGTTTCAAAGGTAAATTCCAAGGATCTTGAGATGATTTTGGAGAAATGAAGACATGGGTTTTGTGGGGAACATGTCCAATTATGAAAACCTCTCCTAGATGTCACACAGATGTCACCATTAGAGATATGCAGGAGAAACGTTATTGTAACTGTTTCTATTTTTAGAGTTCAGTTAGGTTTTGAATTCAAAGTTTGGTAGAGGTTATTCTTATATAAATTAAAATGTAATTGATAGTTAAAAGGGGATTTTCAAGAGCGGAGAGGCTCTACATTATAATGGCTTCAAGTTCTCAGTAGATGAATGAAATTCGCAGAGGAGGAATGTAAAACCTTTTTCATGGCAGAGATTTTTGTGCCATCTTTTTCTTCAGTAAGTAATTTATTTATGTGACTATTTATCCTGTTTCCCACTCCATTTTGTATTTTATTTCATGCTTGAGAATTAGTTTTTATGGGATAGAATTCATCCTGCATGCTCTAGGTCCATTGTTCAAGCATTTTCAAAATATTTTCTTCTAAAGTCTTGCAGAATTCACCCTAGTTAGGTGCTCTGTTTGATGGAATGTCTCCCTTTATCTACTAATCAACCTACCAATACCTCAAGACTGAGGAAATGGTGCCTACCTTGACTCTAATCATAAACCTTCAAAAACTTACCTCCTGCAACCTATTTCAGATCTGATTGTTGACTCCATTGCCCAATGGTCTCCTCCATGACTGTCCTACCAAGTCTTTAAAAACAAACTTGTCCTATTTGTCCCATCAAAAATCTGACCTTCTGATTGTCTTTGATTGAATATCTTGAGTATAAAAACTTTGTAAATAGTGAGAGATCCCTATCTGACTGTATTAGGTCAGAAATACATTCTAAAGTGGTTTTTGCTGTTACCTTGGGATCTACCTTTCACAACCTGGGTACATTCTGAGTGATAACAAATTGGCACCGTTGTCGGGGAATGAAGGTTGAAATCTTCCCTGGGTATGAATGACATACTTTCAGATTTGATTGTTGATGGTGAACAACAGTCAGATATTAGCAAGGTTGTGCATCTTTCACCTGGTGACTCCATCTTCAAAGAATCCAGTTTTCAGAATTCCTATGGCGACTCCACTGTCAAAAGATTGTAAAGTTTGAAGAGTTGATTCAGTATATTCATTTGTCGAGATGAGTTCTTTATCTACAAGGTATGCTCCTATGAATCGTGCTCACATTCCTTTTTTTCCAAATAGAATACCTAAAGTGGATTGGCAAACAGGTCTTCCAAAGTTTAAAGATCAAAAGAATGATGATGATGCCCTTCATTTGGTTAGATTTCATATACATATACATAAGCTGGGAGTTAGATTGCATGAGGATTCTTTAATGAAAATGTTCATGGCTACTTTAGAAGGAGATGCAAGGTCATGATATAAAGGGTTACCATCAGAAAGTTTGTTTAACCTTACTGATTTTCATACAGTATTTCATGAACATTACAAAAACCAATACCCCTCCTTGTTGCTGGTTCAAGATTGTTGTACGCATGTTAAAGGTTTCATTGGAGATTTGGAAAACATGTATAGTGATGATGATTTAATGGATGAAGAGATTTTAGAAATTTTATGTGAGAACCCATTTCAGAAAAAATAAATACAAATTAGTTGTCTTCACATTCAAGAAAAATCTCAGCAGTTAATAATTTCTTCCTCTACTGAAAGAGACATGAGCCAAAACTCTGATTCAATCATCTACATTTCTTTTCCTGAAGTAGATGATAATTTGCAGTAGTCTTGTCAATATTTGTGTGACCAAGAAGGAAGTTGGGATGGTCAATCAAACACTTCTTCATATTATTCAACTTGTGAAGTTTTGTTTCAAGATGAGGCTGCTTATTCCCAATCAGAAAATTCCTTTTTGCAGCAGCAATTTCCTCTAAATTCTAATGCTTCTGTGGGTGATTACATAAAGAATTCTAATTCTGAAAATTTTTAGTCTTACAGTCCCTCCACATATTTATTTTCTGAAAATACAATTAAAGAGAAATCAGACCTTGGATTAGAATTGGAAAAAAGATATGAGCATGAAGATGATCAGCCTAGTGATGTGAAAGAAGAGGGTTATACTCTTGATGGTTTTTTTGATGATTGCGGTCAGCTTGTTAAAAATTATGTTAGTGATGGTTTTAAAGAAAATTTTAGTCTACTTATATATAATGAAAAGGAAGAGAAATCATGCCATCAATCTCAGTATGTGAACGAACCAACAGTGTACAATAAACCAAGGGATCATAAAGAAGGAGATGAGAACTCTAAATGGGATGTTTCTTTAAATCTTTCCAATTCATAAATGTTTTGTCAAGAAGACATCTTTCTGCTTAATCTTATTGAAGAACTAAATGATATTCCTCTTGAAGTGCTTGAGAAGAATGGAGTTGTAAATGTAGAAACATTAAATGAAGTTGCTGATATATCATTGAAAAACAATCATGAGAATTCTTTTCAAAGCTCTTCTAAAGATAGGTTTGACAGTATGCAAGAGGAGTTAGTTTTTGGACAACCTTGTAATGACAAATAGGTGATTGAGTATTTTGAAATTTGTCATGTTTTTTATGATCCTATAGCAAAGTACATGGATAAATTTTTCAGATGGAGTAGTTGGTTATATGTTTGCAACATAGGACAAATTTTTCATCATAACCTATTGCTATTTTGTTCTTATGTTCTAATTTCAATAAAGCACGAGAAAGAAATGGAATTATTGGATAAATTGCTTGATTGGCTTCATTGGAAGTCAGATTTTGCTTGATTGGGCATTTGTGCTTAGTTAAGTAGGATAGGTAGGCATGAATAAGCTCGACATGGCGAGCATTTCTTTCAGCAGTTTTCAGTTTGGTTTCAGTTTCAAGTGCAATTCAATTACATGTTACAAGTTGACAGAGTGGGATTTGTTTGAAAAATGGTGTCAGTGGATGGTTCAGTTCAAAACAAGTTGATAATTTCAGAGAAAAATTAAGAGAAGCCCAATGGATTTGGCACCTGGTCTACAGGGTTCTTTGCTACCTCGTAGGGAGTATAGCATCCCTAGTTGGAGCCAGTTGTTAGCACTAAATTTATTTTTGTCGGAATTGGTCTTATTTCCTTCAAAATTTTAAGTTTTCATGGGTGATTGAGTTGGTTTCCAAAGTTTTCTCATTAATCTATTTCCAAGTTGGAAAAGAAGAGAAGTTAAAGGAATTTTAGGTAAAAAGAGAAATAAATTTTTCATAAGTGGGAAAAAAAGTTTTATTAACTTTTGAATGAAATTTATAAAACGGGTTTTATAAAGTTACTATTTTATTTATATTCAAACTTATATAGTTTTGGATATTTTTTCCAAAGTCAAAAAGAGGCCTCTTATTCACCAAACCAAGTCTTGCAGAAATATATACAGTGAGAACATCCGTGAAGGTATTGGTACGGTGTTTAAAGTCTTACAAACAGAATTTACAATGGAGAGTGTGCCAAAGCTTGGGATTATTCAAGTGTTTGGAGGCACTATTAACAAATATGGCTACCTTGATCAATAAATTCATGGGATTTCTCTTACATTAGATGATCTTACAAGGATATATGCTATATGTTCTCTGTTTATGAATTAGAGTTACACAATTCAAGGTTTAGAAGCAACATAGCATATTTTTTCTAAAAATGATTGTTTTAGTCATTTCATTCAAAGACTTGTTTCTAGAAAACAAAGAATCATTTTCAAAAAATAAAATAGTTTTGGCATAATAACATTATTATCTACAATAACCTCTCTCATTTTTTACCCAGGTGCTACATATTGGGAGAATAAAAGTCATCTTCAGAGGGAAAATGTTCAGATTTCAAAATGATTGTTCTAGTCATAAAATTAAAATAATTGTTTACATCAAATTAAGATGAATTTTGAAAAACTGAGAGAGTCTTTTCTTCACAACATACCTTTTCACAATAATCTCTTTCATTTTTCATACAGGTACTATAGTTTAGCAGAAACAAAGTCAGTTGTACAGGCCATGTTTCATGTTTTCCAAAGGACTATTCCAGCCATCAAATTCAAAGAATTGGTTTGGACAAATGGAATTTAATTTCACAAAAATGAGAGAGGTTTGTATTCCTAACAGGAATATAATCAAAAACCTCGTTCATTTTTTACATAGTAATCACAAGTTGGGAGAATTTAAAATATCTTCACAAGTTGTTTTTCCAAAAATCTACAATTTTATTATCTGAGTCATCAGTTTCAAAGGCAATTCTGAGGAGCTTGAGATGATTTTGGAGAAATGAAGAAATGGGTTTTGTGGGGAACATGTCCAATTATTAAAACCTCTCCCATATTTCACACAACTATCACCATTAGAGATATGCAGGAGAAACGTTGTTGTAACTGTTTTTATTTTCAGAGTTCAGTTAGGTTTTGAATTCAAAGTTAGGTAGAGGTTATTCTTATATAAATTAAAATGTAATTGATAGTTAAAAGGGGATTTTCAAGAGTAGAGAGGATATAAATTGTAATGGCTTCAATTTTTCAGTAGATAAATGAAATTTGCAGAGGAGGAATGTAAAACCTTTTTCATGGCAGAGATTCTTGTGCCATATTTTTCTTTAGTAAGTAATTTCTTTATGTGACTGTTTATCCTGTTTCCCACTCCATTTTGTATTTGATTTCATGCGTGAGCATTAGTTTTTATGGGCTAGAATTCATCCTGCATGCTCTTGGTCCATTGTTCAAGCATTTTCAAAATATTTTCTTCTAAAGTCTTGCAAAATTCACCCTAGTTAGGTGCTATGTTTGATGGAATGTCTCCCTTTGTCTACTAATCAACCTGCTAATACCTCAAGACTAAGGAAATGGTGCCTACCTTGCCTCTAATCATAAACCTTCAAAACCTTACCTCCTGCAACCTATTTCAGATCTGATTTTTAACTCCATTGCCCAATGGTCTCCTCCATGACTTTCCTACCAAGTCTTTAAAAACAAACTTGTCCTATTTGTCCCATCAGAAATCTGACCTTCTGATTGTCTTTGATTGAATATCTTGAGTATAAAAAATTTGTAAATAGTGAGAGATCCCTCTCTGACTGTATTAGGTCAGAAATACATTCTAAAGTGGTTTTTGCTGTTACCTTAGGATCTACCTTTCATAACCTGGGTACATTCTGAGTGATAACAATGGGCATGTGGCTTGTACAAGTTTTGGTGTCTTGGTAGCCTGAGGGCCAAACCAAGACTACTCAAGCTACCGGTGGACTATTGTGATCCAGAATCTGAGACATTTCAGATAGATGGGATGTCACTCAGCATTGAGGTTGAGGACATATATTTCATCACTAGTTTGTCCCGATGAGGAGAGATGGTGAACCTACGATCTCGTGGGACAAGAGGAGGGATGACCATAGATGAGTACATAGCTGTGTACTACTTTCCAGAGATGGAAAAGGTTGGGAGTCAAATCTTGACAAACTCTATCTAGATTCTGGGGTTGAAGGCCATAGTTTTGGCACTAGGTAGGATTGCAGGGTTGGATTCACTCCACCAGGCCTCATGGCCAATGATGTTCTATACAGTAGAGTGCATGCGACCTATAGTATATGACTAGAGTACTATGTTGTTGAGCAACATGAAACAACAGCTCAGTGATTGGAATATGGGAAGGGTGTGGAACTTTGGGTTCGGCAGTATACTAAGCACGTTTTTCTTTAAGCGGGTGCCAGGGCTAAGTCCTAGGGTAGACATTCCTCCACATGGAGTCCGGTATCTAGCCCAACGACGCTGGGCGAATGTCATGTGCATACTGGGCGAAGGTAGGGTGGCTAACCCCTACCCAATAGATTTCTTTCCATGGTAGCAGAGACAAATCATCGCCATAAACGGCTACCCCTATGCAGGGATAGACTTTCGTGAACATCGGGATATGCCGCTACCACCAGGAGCAGCTTATGGTGACATAGGTAAAGAATCCCAAACCCACTTTTTAAGTTTTGAATTATTAAATTTTTTTTTTGTGTTTTTTGATATATTGACTCAAAAGACATATTTTTAGTGTGACGGCACATAGTGACAATCTATCATGCATATGCAGATGTGGGACCACGATGACCGAAAGGATTCCCTCCTCATCGATGGAGGGGAAGAGGAGATGATATCATGGGTGTGGATGTGGAGCGGATGCTCCATAGCATCCACACAAACTTTGTTCGTTTGACACACAAGGCATCCATGGCGCAAGTCGAGGACTTTCCTGAGGCCATGCAAAACTAGGTGGTTGGTGTACCATGAGCATGTGTTCGATTATTTCGACGGTTATCTAGAGCTATAGTGCTCTATCATGATCAGAACCCCCCTCCACCCCAGGCTTAGAGACCTGAGTGTATTCATTTTTGTATGACCGTGTAGTATATTTTGGTGGCTCAGAAGCCCCAATTTTGTATATGACACTTATGTATTATGACGTTACTTTTTGGATGTTAATGAAAAAAAATTATGATGATCGATTTTATTTTATTTACGTGTTTAAAATGTGTGTTTGTGATATGCTTATGGTCTATGAAACAAATTCCAATCTAACACATAGTTAGCATATGAGTCAGTAACTTGATTAAAAAATTTTGGAACATGAATGTATGTTATATTCTCAAATTGTCATTCTAGCAATCTAACACGTAAGAATCTTCATAATAGTGTCAGATCCCTAATCCGATACAAGCCATTAAGTTGTGAAGCCACTAACTGCGAATCAATACGTACCTCAAGAGAATGAACACCATTTGAAATGGCATCACGCAATAACTAAATGATGACACTATATCCAACAACATTGTTTGAAGAGGGTCGTAAACATACGCCTCCTGAAGACAATACTTGACCCATAGGAGTATAAATCACCCAAGCAATCGAAGCTGATTTTTGAGTGTGGTAGCTAGAACCATCATTGAATCCTATGTAAATGAAAGACTCCATCGACATCTACCATAAGAAATGAAAGCTAATCAGCAAACCCGATCACCATAAAAAACCTAACTATGCAATGAAAAACTGTACAATAATATACAACAATCATCCCTGGCTGAAGATCATGCATAGTATTTTTTGAGATAGAGCCCATTTCTAGGCTCCACCAAGGCTGTCCCTTAATAATCAAACAGCTCATAGGCTCCTTTCTCTAAGACTCATTTAACCATGTAAGGACCATGCCACATGGGATTAAATTTCCCTGCCCCCCAAGGGTTCCTTAGCTTGATCCCACAAAAGTACCAAGTCACCTTCATTAAACCTCCTTGGATGGACAAACTTATCATATTGGACCTTGACGCGACGCTTGTTAACCTCTATATCCACTAAGGCATCTCGGCGCTACTCATCAAGCTGCTCTAAATGAACCAAACTCTCTTCCAATGCAGAAGTGTCAAGTAAAAGATCTATAGCTAGCTTCAGAGAAGGGATTTCGCATTCAACTGGCAAAACTGACTCCACCCCATGAACAAGCTGATATGGAGAGAAACTGGTTGTAGTCTTAACCGTGGTTCTATAGGCCCACAATGTAGGATACAACATAATATGCTAATTAGTCTTGCTTTGTGTGATGGTTCATTGGAGGATATACTTAAGTGATTTTTTCACTGCTTCAAATTGTCCATTTGCCTGAGGGTAATAAGAAGATGAATGCTCTTGATTATATCCTAACTTGGAATCCAAATATTCCATCAATTTATTCTAAAAGTTCCTACCATGGATAGTGACAAGCTCCTTAAAAATGTCAAACCGGGTGATAATCTGGTTGAAAACAAAATGCGTGACCGTCTCACCATTGGATTTAACTATGGGCATAGCCTCTACCCATTTTGTGAAGTAATCGAAAACCACAATAATGTGATGATTCCCCCCATCCAAAGCTAGGTTGCAATCCATAAAATCAATCCCCCACTTGGTGAAGGGATCGATGGTGGCAATAGGATGTAACCGGGATGGATGTGAGCACGTATTGCATGCAAACACCTGGCAAGGGTGGCACTTCTTGACCACATTAATGTAATATTTGAAGATGGATGGCCCCCCTCCGTGGAAATCATTCAACACAACCTTAGCCTCATCATGTGTTAAACAACGACGCAAAATGGAATCTACCCCACGGTGGTACAAAATGTTATCCACTATAAGGTAGTTCTTAGCTACATGGCATAATCGTCGTCGCTCATCCCGTGAAAGGTGAGTAGGGACCTTCAATGTTTGAAAATATATAATGATATCTCCATACTAAGGGTCCACAGTTGAGATAAGGAAAATATGTTCATCGTTAAAAGTATCCTCATAAACCTCCTCCTCCTCCAAACTTGGAAAATCAGATATAAGCTATGCAAAGATCAATGATTTCTTCGATTTCACTGAAAAGAACTCGAGATCAAACTCTTGCAAAATGACAATCCATTTATTGTATTTTCCCCCAATCATCCTTCTAGTGAGGATGAACTGAAATGGATTGATATGATCTACGACCAAGGTTTGGCGAAGGAGAATGTAATGTCTCAAATGCTGAACAGCATGAACGGTGGATAAGGAAAGCTTCTCGACATGGGAATAGAAAATTTCCGCATCTATAAGGTTTCAGCTCAAATAATATATGACATGCTCATGGAGCTCCTCATCCTCCAGAACCAAACCATACCAACCGTCTCCATAGATGCGGCCACATAAATCAATAAATCATGACTATAGTCAGGTGGACTAAGCACAGGGCCCATTGCTAAGGCTCACTTAAGAGCATCAAAGGAATCCTGGGCTCGCTCATCCCAGTAAAAAGGGGTGTATTTATTCAAAAGACGCATAAAGCCTTTAGTCAAATTGGAAAAATTAACCACGAATCTCCGCAAGAAGTTTGCCATGCCTTGCAAACACTGAAGGTGTCTAATATTACGTGGGGGAGAAAATTGAAGTATTGCATCAACCTTTAAGGGATCGACTCTTATACCCTCCTTGGATATGATGAATCCTAGTAAACAACTAACAATCATGCAAAAGATGCACTTATGAGGATTTACACGAACCTAGTAATGACAGCATCTTTTGAACACTAATATCAAATGATATGGATGACGCACTCTCAAACGAGAGTGAGCAGTGAGATCATCCAAATATACTTTGATAATATTTTTAAGATCGTGAAATATTAAGGTCATGGCCCGTTGAAATGTGGCTCCGACGTTTTTAAGGCTGAAGGGCATCTTTCGATATGCAAAAGTACCCCAAGGACAAATAAATGTTGTCTTATGTTGATCCTCGGGCTTAATTTGAATCTAATTATATCCGAAAAAACCATCCATAAAGGAAAATACCTCACTCCCGACACACTCATCCAAAATCTTATCAATAAATGGTGTGGGGAAATTATCCTTAGGACAAGCACAATTTAAGTCACAGAAATCAGTGCATATACGGATCTCTCCCTACTTCTTATCCACTGGAATGGGATTTGAAACCCACTCCATCAAGGGAATGGAATAGATAAAACCAAATTTCAATAGTTTCTCTATCTCAGCCTTAATGGCAGGTGCTTTTCTTGGATTCACTGCATGCAAACGTTGTCAAACCAGTTTTGCATCCAGATACGTTTTGATCTCATGTTTGACAATACAAGGGTCTATACCCGGCATTTCTTCATATGACCAAGCGAAAATGTCACGAAACTCTTTAAAAAACTCAGTATACTCCTTGATCTCATCAGGGGAACAACCCGCCCCCCCAATGTAGACATTCTCAAAATCTCATCAAGGGAACAACCTGCCCCAATGTAGACATTCTCAACCTTGCCAAGATCATAAGAAATGTTGATAGGAATGGTTGGTGATAAATTAGCCATGTTTCCATTAGCCATCTGACCAGGAGAGCTTAATGGAACCACAGGGGTACCAATATTCTCACTAAGAATCTCCCTAAAGTCATCACACTCCATACGATCGAGCTTAGGAAGAAAATATGATTGATGATGCAACTCTTCCCAAGGTTGCTCAACCCCAGACAAGGCCTCAAGAATAGCTTCATCCGATGGAAAAACATCATCGAGGCAATCATGTGAGTGAGATGACTCTACTGACCATGTAGGTAGCACATATGGGTCCTCATGCTCCGTCCATGAAGAGGAAGGACCAGGATCTGCAACCTAATCAAGATTTTCTTAATACACCACCATTGTTGCAGGTAACGACACGTCTGTCTCAACAGGCACACTCGAAGTACTTGGTGAAGGAACAATCCAAGGATCTTCCATATGGGTAGTGTGAAAAGACACTGAATTCAATGAGGATGAAGCTCCACCAAAACTAGACCCAATCATAAGAATGGGTGCAAGACAACTAAAGGTTCCCATAAGAGAAAGACGCATACCTACGCCCACACTCCTAGTTTCCTGGTGAGAATGATCGATAATCAGGATAGAAGCTCCCGATGATGCATTAACATTTGGATTATGGAATGAATTCTGATCAATTGTAACAATATTCTCATTAAACGAAAAGCATATCAATTGAAAGAGGGAAGAATCTACGGCTTGCATACTATACATCCAATTCCTACCTAGTAAGAGATTGTAGTCAAGGGGTGCATCAACCACCTTGACCTCGATTGCAATGGTCTTCCCTCCCAATTGGACCTCTAGAGAAGGAAGAATCCTGTGTGGATAAAACGATCTACCATCGAAAGCTGTCAACATACTGGCAGATTGAGACAACGTGGGAGAACCCAAACCCTTCCAACACAACAAAGACATCACGGAAGCAGCAACACATTCATCAATGACAGTACGCTTGACGATGTTGTTAAGACACTCTACATGAATCAAAAGAGACACGTAGTAAGGAAAGCAAGGCTGCACTCCCATGGTTTCAAATTTGATCATGGTAGAACAGTTATCATAACTAACCCCAAGAGCAAACAACAAGGCTTTCCTCTGTGGAGGACAAGTCGTAAGCACTTCTAACGTGGACATTACATAAGGAGTCTGGCCCAAATAATCAACAACTGAATAGTTCTGGGTGGCTTGGGCATTAGGATTGTGGGTCGAACGCTTTAAGACTCCCTTAGGAATGCGAGGTGGAGCTTCAGTTTTATCCGTAGTATTTTCGATTCGCAAAGGGCTCTCAGGTGGGGAAGGTTCTTTCCCAAGATCTGGTTGTGACAAACCATAATCTTTCACACAAGTCAAAAATTTAGAAGCACACACCATGTTGATGCAACCGTGACCACTATTGGCCTCCGACGGATTTTGATTTCCACCCGATGCACAACCAAGATCAAGGGTCCTCAAGTTCATATTTTGGTTGTTGGGTAAAGGATTAGTTAACACAGTTGGGCCCTATGCTATGAACCTCGAGGCATCTTCCATACGAGGGCACAAGTGAGTGATATGGTCATCCTTACACAACTTGCAAGGAAACTTCACCTTACGTTTAGACTGCTTGTCCCGCCTAGCATTAGTGTTCTTGTTATTATTATTAGCATTTTCGTTCTTGTTCCCACCCTTACGATTATTTTTTCCTTTTTTCTTATTCCTTCCAGGCTGCTGGTTTCCTTTTAGGTTCAATGATTGCATGAAAAGTACATTCACTAACTGGGTAGGTTGAGACGAAGTCATAGCTTGTCTTGACATAGACTGGTTAATTGAAAATTGGCTCACTTGTTTCACAACCGAGTCCATAGGTTTGGTACTTGTAGAGCCCACAATACCATCGGCATGTGGCCTAGGCTTGATCTTGGGGTCGAAATTACACCTAGGAGCATTAGGTATAATCTCATACAAAAGTCCAGCTTGAGCATAGATCAAATCCAACTCTTGTGCCCTAAAAATAGCTTGTTCCTCATTTTGAACTCTGGATGTAGAAACGTCCTTCATGATGTAAGGTAACAACGATTTGAAGAACCACTCAAGAAGAAACTCCGATGGTATAAAAGCTTTAATTAACCATTTCCCTCTATGCCACTCTTGAATATGATCTGAAATGTGTGTGGCTTTATCTTGCCGAAAGGTCGACAAGAGTTCGGTACCGACGTCGTAACATACGGGTAGTTGGAAATTATTAAGGAAATTCAACACAAGATCATCAAACATAGTATAAGCCCTCCTCGGTAACTCTGTATACCATTTCACCGTAGGACCTGTTAGGGTGTATTGAAATAGCCTCAAATGAATGGAATCATCATGTAAGGAATTGGAAGAGCACCAAAGGTGGAAAGTGGTGACATGCTCACCAGGATCTTCACCAGCCTCACCTTTGAACTTGGGAATGTCTGAAGGAAGCTTGGTAGGGACTGCCAGCTATGCTGGGTCATGAGACATAAGATCGTTCATCAATCTCGGCAAGTCATGTAAGTTCAATGTTGCAAGGAAAGGGAGCCTAGGTTGAGCCGATTGATTCCATGCTCCCTGATAGTTTTGATTCATGTAAGGTTGATTGCTATAAATACCATGGCCTTGGCCATAATAACCTCCTCCCATTTGACCCATGTAGGGCTTCATGGAAGCATTGTGATGTGGGGTACCTTGATTATGAGGTGCTACAAAGCTATAATTAGAAGAGTAAGCGGGTTGTTGATACCCATACCCATAGGTTTGGTAGGTTTTTTCATACTGCGATCCATAAGAATATCCATGAGAAGCTCCATAAGGTGTTCCATCAGATGTACCATGAGAAGGTCCATAGGTTGGTATATGGGCAGCTCCATGAGGTGGAACATGAGACAATCCAAAAATAGGTACATGACCTGTTGACACAATAAGAGGTACTTGGATCTGAGATACAACCATGTTAGCAGTCGCAGAACGAACATGGCTAATAGCAACATTTCGGCCTAAAGGCCCACATGAATTAGGGGGAGGATGAGTCATTAAAAATGCATTCGAAGGAATAGGGTTCGAGGATGAATGGATATGTGAAGGAATGTAAGTGGTGTTCCCAATGTTCACTCATCTCGGTTCTAGTATCTAAATAGGATTACTAACACTAGGCTTAGTAGGAGCATGCGAAAAATACTCCACCACCGAGATGAAAGGTGCAATGTGACTAGTGGCCCCAAACCTCCCCGCATGGAAAATATTGGGAGTGCCCCCAGGCATAGTTCTAGGGTCAATTTTTGACTCAACATGATATGCCGGATTGGACTCAGGAATATCAGGTATGTCATATCTAACATTACTAGTGCTTATGGGTTCATAATGAGTCTTGTCGCCAGGAAACCAATACTAGTGACCTGTGAATGAGGGATCATAACCAGATCGTGAAGGTTGTTCATGTACAAGATCATATGTGCTAGTAGGATCTTCCTCCGTAGCCTCGTGAGGTGGAGAAGACATCTTTGGAATGTCATCCTCATGATCTCCCATGGTGTGTGAATCAAAGTGATAAGTAGTCTTCCTGAACTATCTGGCTCTCTCTCCCAAAGGAGGAGGAGACGTGGAAGGTGGAAGCCCTGCTAAATTATGAGAATGGAAAGGTGTCGTTCCCAAATCCACAATGACTCAAAAAATTAAAAAAACTTGATCTAATTATGCAAACCTTAGGAAAACTAGCGTGCACAGAGCATACACCTAAAAATGTAAAGCCAAATCACAAGAAAACCAAGGGTAGGATATGTGAGCTCCTGAATGAAGCAGGTATGTCTCACCTAGGAGAGGCTTGAGACTCCCATACACAACAAGCAGAGGTTCGTAACTGATTATAGTGGCCCTCAGCTTCAATACATATAGCATATGTGCTGTTCGACCCTTACTTGCCAGAACACCTGTAGAATAACCTATGTAAATACCCCCTCAATAACCTAGGTAAGGAAACTAAGGTCACCTCAATATAATCAATGCTCAGGAGGACAGTCGCAGGTGAGATTGACCGTATGGGTAGGGTAGCAAATCTTGAATCCTGAAAGCGCAACTAGTACCCCAAGGGTGCACTAGCCAATACCTCAAAGGCCCCCAAATACAAATACAATCCTGGAAATATCTCTAGTGCTAATCAATCATAATCAGGGTTCATCCCAATCATAATTGCTCACATTTCTTTGTGCTTAACTCCCTTGTAAGAGGAGGATCCCGAGAAACACTAATTATATAAAGGATTTCACACTCTCACCTGGACAGACACCTAATTGTTTTGTTTATTGGTCTTGGAAAATCAACTCATAATGAACTATTCCAAGACCCTACAACCTAGTCTTGTTGGTGCACCCTAGAAAAGAAAAGAGTATAATCCATTTTATTATGCATTGATTTTAATTGACTTTATTACTGAAAGGGTCAATGGTTGTGTAACTAATGATGTTATGACACAAAAAGAAGTAAAATGCACACCTACAAATCAATCCAAATGCACTATGTCGAATGAAAAACAAGGTATGCTACTACGTGAAGTGCAAAATTTTTCCTTCAAATGTATATGCAATCATTCCTATATGAAAATATGACTAATATTCACTAAGAAAACCTAATGCAAGTACCATGCTAATGCAAAATGCAAAGAAAGCATAACTATGCAAAAAGAAAAATGTATTTTGTATTTTTGAATTAAATGAGATAAAAAGCAAAAATCTGTGTCTACCACCTTCAGACTCTGCCACCACTCACAAAGAACAGCCAAGAAAAGTACTAAGGAAAAAGAGACCTAATGCACTAATCTCAAAACAAAAAATAGAAAATGAAATGACAAGAACATTTTCAAAAATCAAATAGAAAAGAGTCTCTGGTCAGAAACAGATGGGAGATACAGAATCCATAAGCATCAAATAAGACTCAACAATCATCCAAATTCACCTACTAACACTTAATATTGTTGGGGCGCGCACCTTAACGGTCCTTAATTTTGGTAATTCCGCGGTTTTTGTGGAAGCTTGTAAGCGGAGTTGCGACTCAAAATAGTCTTAGGGGTGTCGGGGCTGAGTCAAAGCCATCTTTTTGTAATAAACCCATGGTTTAAGTCCAGGGTTTAGGGTTCGGGGTGCCCATGGTTTTAGCCCATGGTTTTGTAATAAGTGCACTATAAATAAGCACTCAGTGTAAAGAAGTCAGTTTAGGCTTTTGATGTAAGATGAATTGATGCGAAGCTAAGGCTTGTTTTGTAAGGAAGGTTAAGTCCCAGCTGTGTGCGTGGATGATCTCTGCAGTTGTGTGCGCATAGGGTTTGGGTGATTAAGAAGATCTGCAGCTGTGTGCGCAGAGATCTGCAGCTTAGTGCGCAGTTTTGAGGAATTGAAGGGATTTGCAGCTGAGTGCGCAGATCAAAACTGTGGTTTTTGTAAAGAGTTGAATAAAACATAGTTCTGTGGACATAGCCCCTAAACTGGGGGTGAACCACGTTATATCTTGTGTTGTGATTCTTTTTTTTTTTTGTTATGTTCTTTTATGCATTGATAAATATATAACTGATAAGTAAGATCACTGCTAAATACTAACTTCGCTGTGAATTCCCAGTAAAGGGTCAAGTAAGGCACTGTTTGTTTATCTAACCGTGAAGCTAAATAAGTGAATGTCAAAGCTCTGTATTTTATGATTATCATTTGTTAGAAGCTAAAGGTACAGTAATATCCCTCTTCTGCTTGCAGAAACCTGATTCTGCAGCACCCCATAGCTGTTTCGAGTGAGACTGCAACATGTTCGCAAGTTGTTTCCGAAAGGGCCAACACTGTGGGTCTTTTGTTGGTGCAAAGACAAAAGTATAGAACCCGAGTCTGCCCTAAGCCCAACAAATTGGTTCCGTTTCCGGTTGAACTCAGTATCTGCTCAAGAGGGGTTTATGTCGTACCTCGAGGGCTATGTTTTGGAGACCCTCAGTGAAGGAAATCGATGATTGGACTGAAGGGAATTATCTGAACTTTGTTGTACAAGAGAACAAAGATCCACATCGTAGTTCAAATGACTTTTTACAAAGGTATGTTTTTCTGATGTTTATGAAATTTTCTTTGGTAGTATCCACATAGAGTTGCACCAATGGTTATCCAGGTTAACAGAGAGAAGGAAGAACTTCCAAGAAGGTCAGTTTCCTGATTGGACCCCCGCAAGAATTAATATATTGAAAAGGGTGAACAACGAGATATCCCGAGCCGTTGATTTCTAGACAACGTGAACCCTTGAAGCATTTGTGATGGAGTTCGCCATTGACACAAGTACGTCCTTCAGCGAATCTTAATGGCATTTTTTCAAAGGGCCAAGGGGTAAGTACTTGAATTCATTTAGTTTGAGAATTAAAATGCTATTGGATGAAAAAGGTATATTGCTCATTGAATCAGACTGTTAGATTTAGTATTACTAACCTATGTTTTCAAGTGAAAGTACCTTCGACGAGCAAAGTGGTTTGCTGCGAAGTGGAAAAAGGTACAAGAGAAATTTTGAGTCCTATACCCTAGGTCAGAATACCAAGTCTAACCCCGTAAGTCCAGTAGCCTCAGAGCCCAAAGAAACCCCTTCTGTTGGAAACCCTCCGGTAACCCCGCAGCGAAGTCAGTTTCACTATTGGACCAGCGCAGCATAAGGAATGGTTCATCACAGCTTTGTTACCGCACATCAGGACTCCACTCATGCAACAGAAGGTTGCGGATCAATAGGAGGCTTTGGAAATCGCTATGAAGCTTGAAACAGCCCCTATCGAAGATAATTTTGGTATCGCTCAAATACAAGTACAGTTGGCAGTGATGGCTCTGGAGCTTCACGATATGAAAAAACAGAAAGCTAGTCACGAAGAGGTTTGGTGTACACGATGTCGGACAAAGGGTCATGATAAGGAAAAGTGTCCTGCGGTAAGAAATTTCCTGAATTCTGGTGCACCAAACCCGTTCAACACTAGTGTTCTATATTGTGAGCTTTGTAGGACAACTGGCCAGCATCGACCTGAAGACTGTTATCTTCTACAGCGGTATGTGTAAGTCCCTAAGAACCCTTATTGCATGTTCTGTAAGTCAATGGGACACAACGAAGATGAGTGCCACAGCTTTGACCTCATGAGAGAATGATCTTATGATTCTTATCGGGTACAAAACAATGGCCAAGGCAATGATGGATATGGTTACCATGGTAGTACATCAGGTCACGAAACTTTTGGAGGTCGTGGTCATGGTGGTATGGCTGGCAGAGGAGGAGGCCAGGCTGTGTGCTATAACTGTAACCAGGCAGGACATCTAGCTAGAGACTATCGGAAACCAACTACGACATGTCGATATTGCAGAGTTGTCGACCATGTGATTGAGCAATGCCCGCAGCTGATAGCCAAGATTCAAGAAAGAAATAGTGCCCCTACTCAGAACATTCAGCTGATTGTTGTGGAGCAATGACCTGTCCCAACCATTAATGTTGTTACCAGGAGTGGAGCTACGACAAAAGTGCAGAACAAGGAGAAACAGCCTGCCAAGGCTTGGGTTCGTAAGGCCCCAGAAAAAATCCCAGCATTTGATGTTGAAAGAGAAAAAGAGACATTTATGGAAGCCAAGAGAGACTTTGCTGACCCCAACACATCAGTAGCACCTACGCAACAACCTCAGCAGCAGTCGCAGCCGCAAGAAGCTTCGACGGATAAAGTAAGTACATTGTCCTCCTTTTTACAGAGTTGTATGAAGCTCTTAAGAAATCAGAATGCTTTAAATGAGTTGCAGAAAGTTATTGCTTCTTGCGAGCCTTAGCGAAGTTCTGGTAAAGATAAAACTATTCATAGAGTCAGAATAACTGGCAGGGAGATGAGATTGAATGCTCAGATAGGAGAATATGACATGACTGATGTCATCTTGGACCTAGGATCATAAGTAAATGTCTTAACTAAGCAAACATGGGAACAAATGGGAAAACCTACTCTGGAATGGTCCCCTATACAGTTGAGATTAGCTAATCAGCAGAATATTGTGCCCCTAGGAAGACTCCCTAGCGTATCAGTAGATATTAATGGATTCAGTACCTTAGAAGACTTTGAGGTAATTGAAATAATTGATGACAGCAACCCCTATCCAGCACTGCTAGGCATTGAATGGGTAATAGATAATGATGCAGTAATCAACCTGAAGAAGAGGCAGATGACTTTCGAAGGAAAAGGACTGAGAGTCATAGTACCATTGGATCCTTCTCAAGGAGAGAGGTACACTGAGCCAGTAAGAGATGAAGACCAAGATGTTTTGGACCATATCTATAATATCACAGCGAAGGAAGAAGATTATGTTGATCCTACTACCGAAGGTATCATGGATTGGCAGTGTGACAGCTCCTGCATGACGGATTCAGATGACGGCCTAGAGAATTGGCAGAATAGACTGTATGAGCTACATGGACATCGATGTGCAAGAATTACCAAGTCTCTCAGATGGCTTAGTTCACAGACAAGAACCTTACCTCTTTTTTATGGTTCAACAGACCCAGAAGAGTTTATTGTGCAATTCTCAAAGCAGGTACCAGACTCACAGAAAATGGAGACTCTAGATTCAGCATTCAAAGCCACAACAGCCAGATGGTGGAATGGTCACAAAAAGTACATTCATAGTTGGGAAGCGTGCCAGAAGTCCCTTTGCCTAAGATTCAGGGACCAACCTCAGGAGGTGCGAAGTAGGTTTAATGGTAAGACTAGTCCTCAGGGACATTTAGAGCAATGCTACGAAGCATGGAAGCATGTACCTCATGAAGAATGGGTACATAGGTTTGTGCACACCCTGGAACCTATAGCAAAGAACTGGTATGCGGAGGTCGAGCTTCGCCATGGTACTGTACATTGGGATAGTCTTGTTGATAGTTTTGTGCTGACATTTTCTATTAATGAGGTTTGTCCTGCTTTGGACGCAGCTGTTAGGTTGATCCATACTAAAGTATTTGATGATCAAGAAATAGCAAAATACCAACCTGATTGGAAGGAACAAGAAGCCAATGCAGTAGAATGTTATAACCTCACAATTGATGAGGATGACGATCCATGCAACATTAACATTCCTGATTAGGAAGGACAATACAAAGTACATGGACCAGCAGTTGAAGCACCTGAAGTGACTCAACCCCTGAATATGTGAACCGTAAACATTGGGTCAGAAGAAAACCCTAAGTATGCTACCATTGGAGATTATTGGGATGACGAAATGGTGAGCAAGGTGAACCAACTTCTCCATGAGTATCAGGACCTATTTCCGATGAAGTTCTCAGATATGAAAGGTATCCTTGGTGATATAGGAGTGATAAAGATCCCTTTGAAACCTAATGCGAAGCCTATGAAACAGTGCCCTTATAGGCTGAACCCCAAGTATAAAGAAAAAGTCATAATGGAGCTAGATAAGATGCTTGCTGCAGGAATCATTGAGCCTGTTGAAGAATCCGAATGGGTCAGTCCTATGGTGGTGCAAGAAAAGAATATTAAGGGAGAAATCAGAATCTGTGTTGATCTGAGAAAGCTAAATGATGCTTATTTACATGATCATTTCCCCACTCCCTTTACAGATGAAGTTTAGGACAATGTTGGAGGTCAAGAAGTGTACTCTTTTACTGATGGATTTTCAGGTTACCATCATATTAGAATTGCTCCAGAAGATCGACATAAGACAACCTTCACCACATAAATGGGATCCTTCCAGTATACAATTATGCCCTTTGGATTGAAGAATGCACCTGCTATGTTTTCTAGAGTAGTCATCTCTGCATTTAAGGAATTTATTCTTAGAAGTTTATTTTGATGATTGGACTATCTTCGGGTTATTAAAAGACCATATAGCTAGTTTAAGACTTATGCTAGACAAATGTAGACAGCATCAGATTACTTGAAAAAGTGAATCTTTTGTGCCCCTTTTGGAATTCTGCTAGGTCACATTGTATGTAAGCAAGGATTGATGATGGATCCTACGAAGATAGCCATTATTGTGAACCTACCACCTCCGAAGTCTGTTAAAAAACTGCGCACTATGCTTGGTCATACTGGATATTACAGGAAATTCATTAAAGGATATGCTCAGATTACAGCCCCTATGGAAAAGCAGTTGAAGAAATATATTAATTTTGAATGGACACCTGAGTGTCAAGCAAGCTTGGATATTTTGAAGGAAAAGATGGTAACTGCCCCTATCTTAGTATTCCCTAACTGGAATAAGGAGTTTCATGTGCATTTCGATGCATCCTCCATTGCTCTGGGTATAGTATTGGCTCAGTCAGGTGAAGGTAATATTGATCACCCTATCTCTTTTGCAAGTAGAAAATTGTCCACAGCAAAAAAAAATTATACTATGACAGAACGAGAAGGTCTAGCTATGGTTTATGCATTGCAGAAGTTTCGACATTATCTGTTAGGATCTCATTTTAAGATGTTCACTGACCATTCTGCTTTGAATTATTTCGTTAACAAGCCTATGCTAGGTGGAAGGATATGCAGATGGTTGATTCTGTTTCAAGAATATGACTTTGAGATCAAAGTCAAACCTGGAAGACTGAATCTAGGTCCTGGCCACTTGTCGAGGCTCGAGTCAGGAGAAGATCCCATTAGCTTGGATGAAGGTCTTCCTGATGCCCAGTTGTTTGCCATCCAAATGGCTGATGATTATTTCCAAGATATTGTTCAGTACTTGTCTACAGGTTTTACACCCACCGAAATGACAACGCAGCAGAAGAAGCAGTTGGTGGTTAGAGCAGCTGACTTTACCTTAATAGCAGGACAGCTATATAAGATGGGACCAGATGAAATACTACGCAGATGCATCCTGGAGCATGAAAAGCCATTAATTTTGGCTGAGGCACACTCTAGAGCAGCAGGAGGTCATTACGCAGGAAAAGCTACAGCACAGAAGATTCTGACAGCCGGGTTGTGGTGGCCCACAATTCATAAGGATGCAAGAGAGTATTGCCATAGCTGTGACATCTATCAGAGGACAGGTAAACCATCCAGGAGGGATGAGATGCCTCTAGTTCCACAGGTAACTTTACAATCCTTTGACAAGTGGGCTATTGATTTTGTTGGACCTATCAATCCTCCTGCGAAGAAATCCAGAGCAAGATACATTATGACAGCAACTGACTACCTTACTCGTTGGGACGAAGCTCAACTGGTCAAGAACTGTAGCGCTGCTACAGCTGCAAAGTTCATCTTTGATAACATCTTGTCAAGATTTGGGTGTCCTAGAATTCTTATGAGTGATCAAGGATCACATTTCCTAAATAAGACTATTGAAGTATTGACTGAAGAATTTCAAGTATATCATCAGAAGAGTACTGCCTATCATCCTCAAGCAAACGAAACTGTCGAATCCTTTAACAAGATCCTTGAACATGCTCTAACGAAGGTTTGCAATGTTAACAGAAATGACTGGGATCTTAGAATTCCAGCAGTACTATGGGCTTATAGAACCACCTGCAAGAAGTTGACAGGCCATACACCTTTTAGGTTGGTTTATGGACAAGAAGCAGTCATTCCCATGGAGTACATTGTTCCTAGCCTCAGAATATCTGCTTTCACATAGATGGATGACCCAGATATGATGAAAGAAAGGCTGGCAAAGATATTAGAACTTGAAGAAGACAGATTCATTGCAGGGTTCCAGCAGCAAGTGCAGAAAGCTAGAGAAAAAGCATGGCATGATAGACACATTAAGAGGAAGCAGTGTTAGAATAATCAACCCATAGTATTTACCCACTTAGACATTAATTCATTTATTTTGTCTTATTTTCCTAGTCCATGAGTCCCACCATGTGCAAGTTGCTAATTGCCTATCCATAGAGGTCAAACTTGCCATTATTGACTCATGGAGCGCTTGGGAAAGCCTTAGGAATCAAATCTGCTTTATTCCTGGCCTCCTAGGTGCCTATCTGCTTTTTTTGCTTTATTCCCTGTTTTTTCAGTGTTTTAAGGCACATAGGAAAGCAAGACTAGGTGAGGTGAATCAGCTTTGTTGCCTCTTCCTCCTCCACTCTTTCCTCCATGAAAAAGCATGTATGAGCTGCCATTTGACCACTCTTTAGCTTGCCCATGCACCCTTTCTAATTCGTGGGGTCCTTGATAGATTTTGGATCAGCTTTTTACACCTATGGGGGATTTGCCTATTTTGGGTAAGCCTGCTTTATGCTATATTTGGATGCTTCCTTATGCATTCGATTTGCTCATGTATTCTATATATTCAGCAGCCTATGTTATTATAGGCTTGGCTATTATACACTCAGTTAATATAATTTTGTGTTACAGCTCCATATTCAGTCTCCATTGTTGATAATTTTGCATGATCAATTGTTAATTGTTGTGGGTGAAATTAATATACTGCAGGCCTGAATTTCTACATGGTATCAAAGCCATTGTAGGTTGTTACTCTCCTCCAAAAATTGTTTTGCAGGTTCGACATCAAGACTGGGAGCCTTCTACTGACAGCCGGGACAGATTTTCTAAAGCTATGGATTCACAAAAAACTATCCTCACTCCCTTCAACTTTTTTGAATGGAAAGAAAAGATGGAGATCTTGTTGAGAGCGAAAGGCCTCTACAGGGTGACTATGGCTACAGAAGCAGAGCCCAATGCTGTTGCAGAGAAGATCAAATGGCACAATCGGAGAGATGAGGCTTATGGCCTCCTATGTCTCAGTATTTCACGAGACCTCCTTTTCCATCTCGATGGATTGACTTCACCGGATCAAGTATGGGAGAAGCTCTCTGAACTCTTTGGAAAGATAGATGAGATGAGGGGACACCAGATCAAAAATGAGCTGATCTCCCTGAGTCCCAGTAATTTTGAATCCCTGCAGCTATATTTCTCCAAGTTCAAAGCACTAGTTTTGCAGCTAAAACAGTGTGGTATTGAAAAGAAATATGAGCAGCTCGTATTTTCCATCCTCTCGAAGCTAGGGCCTGATTACTTAGTCTTTGTTTAGACCTTCTATGCCACAAAACTCACAGCTCGAACCTGGAAGATGCCTATCCTTGCAGATTTCATGGAATCTCTCACACGGGAACAAGACAAGCTGGTGATGATGGGAACCATCAAACCTTCCAAAGACCAAGCTCTGGTTGCTGGAGATTCGAAGGTGGATTCAAAATCAAGAAGAAAGCTAAAAAGCCACCTAAGAAAGGAAGAGACAAGAAGCAGTCTCCAGAGGATCAACAAGGTCCCAAGAAAAATACCCAGAAGAAGAAA
>LPNX010716472.1:690103-845637 GCA_001517045.1 Pseudotsuga menziesii
CCTATGTGCTTTTTCTGCTTTATTCCCTGTTTTTTCAGTGTTTTAAGGCACATAGGAAAGCAAGACTAGGTGAGGTGAATCAGCTTTGTTGCCTCTTCCTCCTCCACTCTTTCCTCCATGCAAAAGCATGTATGAGCTGCCATTTGACCACTCTTTATCTTGCCCATGCACCCTTGCTAATTCATGGGTTCCTTGATAGATTTGGGATCAGCTTTTTACACCTATGGGGGATTTGCCTATTTTGGGTAAGCCTGCTTTATGCTAGATTTGGATGCTTCCTTATGCATTTGATTTGCTCATGTATTCTATATATTCAGCAGCTTATGTTATTATAGGGTTGGCTATTGTACACTCAGTAAATATAATTTTGTGTTACAGCTCCATATTCAGTCTCCATTGTTGATAATTTTGCATGATCAATTGTTAATTGTTGTGGGTGAAATTAATCTACTGCAGGCCTGAATTTATACAAGCAGTTCCAAAATGGTGATCTTGTGCTTTAATATGACAGTAAATTCATGGAATTCCTGGGGAATTTCAAGACACATTGGAAAGGACCATACATAGTGCAGAGAGTTACTGATGGTGGCACAATCCAGTTAGCTAAATTGAATGGAGAAATTTTACCTTCCATGGTGAATGGAAGTAGGTTAAAGAAGTACAGGGACAAGTCGGGACCCCTTAATCAGAAGTAACAGCAAGAAGGGCAGTCTAAGTACCAAGAATAGTTGGAATTGGGTACTAGACTATAATGAAGTTGTTCTCAAAGCTACGAAGTGTTGAAGACTGTCAAAATTTGAAGGTTGAAGTTTGGTTGCCATGTGGGTCAGGATGGGTCGAAGGTGAATATTATGTCAAGGGTACTCATTGAGGTGAAGTTGAAGTTAGTGGTTATGTCGAAGAAGAAAGGTGTGTCGCAGCCTAAAATGTGACTGACAGGACAAACTCAACTTGGCGGCGTCGGCACATGAACTGCTTGTCATGATGAGATCTTGGGAAAATCTAGCGCCATGTGGACCGGATTTACCATCGTTCCATCAGATTTGGCGTCATTAATGCACCATGATGATAGATTTTGTTGTGGGATTCTATAAGAAGCTACACCGGCCTCCGACTCCTGCATTGTGCACTACTTTGAGTTTACAGTTAGCACCATGTCGAATCATCGCGAAGTCCAGGAATTGTTACGAGAGTTCAGGGAGAGAGGTCTGCAGAACCTTATGAGCAATCTCCTTGCGAGGAGGCGTCTCCAGCACCAAAGTAGCCAATGTAGATATGATCAACCAGAAAGAAATTTAAGGCAGAAGTTTGCTCTAAGTGGAACGAAGAAAGGCACAACCCCTCAGGAACGACTCAGGAGGATCCCGAAGAATGGAGGCATGCTGTTTGTCTTATGCAAAATTACAGTGGCATGCAATCACAGGGGCACCGCCTGTTAAGGACCCAAAGTTGTGGATGGTCAAAATGTTTGATAGGACATGAACGGGAGGTAGTTCGAAGGATGGGGTCGCTGATAGAAGGCCCAATGACCCCCATGACCACCATAAATATGACGGAGGTAGACAGCAGCATGAGATATGGTCGTATTCTACTAAGGATGAAAGGATGAAGGATCAAGCAAGCCGCGGCCATGCTAGCAGTAGCAGAAGGGACGACGATGCAGCCATAGCAAGCCATTTTCTATCTTTGTCAACAAGATTCTACCACCAAAAAAGTAGCAGAGTGTCCTGGGACGGGACACTGGTGAGTCTTAGGGGCCTGTTGGGGCGTGCACCTTAACGGTCCTTAATTTTGGTAACTCCGCAGTTTTTGTGGAAGCTTGTAAGCGGAGTTGTGACTCAAAATAGTCTTAGGAGTGTCAGGGTTGAGTCAAAGCCATATTTTTGTAATAAACCCATGGTTTAATTCCAGGTTTTAGGGTTCGGGGTTCCCATGGTTTTAGCCCATGGTTTTGTAATAAGTGCACTATAAATAAGCACTCTTGTAAAGAAGTTAGTTTAGGCTTTTGATGTAAGATGAATTGATGCAAAGCTAAGGCTTGTTTTGTAATGAAGGTTATGTCCCAGCTGTGTGCATGGATGACCTCTGCAGCTGTGTGCACAGAGGGTTTGGGTGATTAAGAAGATCTGCAGCTGTGTGCATAGAGATCTGCAGCTTAGTGCGCAGTTTTGAGGAATTGAAGGGATCTGCAGCTGAGTGCACAAATCAGAACTGTGGTTTTTGTAAAGAGTTGAATAAAACACAGTTCTGTGGATGTAGCCCCTAAACTGGGGGTGAACCACATTATATATTGTGTTGTGATTCTTTTGTGTTATTGTTATGTTCTTTTATGCATTGATAAATATATAACTGATAAGTAAGATCACTGCTAAATACTAACTTCACTATGAATTCCTAGTAAAGGGTTAAGCAAGGCACTGTTTTTTTATCTAACCGTGAAGCTAAATAAGTGAATTTCAAAGCTCTATATTTTATGATTATCATTTTTTAGAAGCTAAAGGTACAGTAATATCCCTCTTCTGTTTGCAGAAACCTGATTCTGCGGCATCCCATAGCTGTTTCAGGTGAGACTGCAACCTGTTTGCAGGTTTTTGCCGAAGGGGCCAACACTGTGGGTCTTTTGTTGGTGCGAAGACAAAAGTATAGAACCCAGGTTTGCCCTAAGCCCAACAAATATTCCCCAAAAAAACAAAAAAATCAGGGCATATGTGACTGTTCTCAGTAAACCTATGTACATATGCGACTATTCCAGGAAAACTTGCATGTACACGCGACTGTGAAAGAAAAACCCACACATAGGAAGAAAAAGATAGAAAAATAAGGTAAATGGAAAAACTGAGAAAAAAATTACTTCTATAGGACACTACTGGGTAATCATGCCCCCAGACCCGATACAGAAACAGAGAAATCAGAGCAATACAAGCACATTAAATGCTGAAAAACCCCAAAGAAAAACAACTAGGAATGTCCCCAATATGGTTGCCAATTCTGTTATGGAGAAAACTTCCTATGGCTTGGGGTGTACCACAACAGACAGAGAAATCACAGAAGTCAATCCCTTCCCAATATGCAACAGAAATACAACATCTAACACTAAAGGTTCTTGAAACATACCTTATTCCTGACGGTTGTAGTAGATCCCTGTTGAGCTTTTTCCAATCCCACTTGCATTAGCAATTTACTCTCAACAATAGTAAACAAGGCAAGCATGCTATATAATATAGTGTTAGGCCTACTCTAGCATATAAAATCAATAATGTATAAGCAATCAAACACATCCATGGATACAATATTCATTTAAATGCACATCATTGGACAAGAAAAGATATTTCTATTAAATAAATCAGAGATTACATAACTGACAACCTATGTCGGCACGTCTACAAACCAGAGAAACTGAGTCCCCCACCTGGGCCTCCACCACCTCAATCCTCCATCTCTCGATAGCAAGCTCACAAGAAAATGCAAGCTTGGGAAGAACACAAAGTGCTCTAAGGGACAAAGGGATGCAGACTCAAGTATAAGCAAGCTACAGCAACAATGGACTATAGTTTTCTTGCACTTCAATTCCTCCTCTTCAATGTATCCAAGGGGTTCCTTATATAGTGCTTCAATGGGGTAATGGAAGGTCAAATCCGAGAAATATTGAGGCATATGGAAGGCCAAGAGATAAGTGACTCGGATCCACATCAAGGAAAACTCCAAAAGTATTTGGACTTATGCACACATCCCGATGTACATGGTTTTAAGGGTAATATCCACGTATATACACAATAAATGGATTAAAAGTCACATATATCAAATAATAGGTGTTTTTAGGGATGATCTTGGAAACATCAAAGGTACAATAATGGTCCATGGGGTCCAAAGAGTCTGCAAAGGGACTGGGAAGGCCATAAAAATGTGATAAACCATGTGTGGTAAAATCAGTTGTAACAACTATTTCAACAAATGCCATAAAAAATCTCCAAGAGTTATAACGTCCCAACCATCTAGGGCACATTGTGTGAGGCCCTTTCCAAGTGAATCAGTGCCACAAACCACACAAATTTACCCCAAAAGTGTATGCTTCAACAAAATGGACTACAGATTCATTTTTTGCATAAAGAGTCCACCAATGATCTTCAAGAATGGTGAAAGATGAGCCTCTTCAAATGATCCAAACAAAGTTCCATAGACATTCGTCTGATTCCATAAATCAATTAAGTAGATGAGACCCTTGTCATTGATTAATTCATCCACAATACTGCCTAGACCCAAAAATGACCTTTGTTGATGTTTGCCATTGTTTGTTGTTGCATTGCATGTAAAAAATAATCCCAGGCCTAGAGATTAGGTCTTTTACTGTAGTTTCACTTTTGATTTAGGAGATAACAAATCCCTAAAGTGCTCTTCTCTTATGCACCCATCATCAAAATACGGTAATAAAGCAAATTTTAAAAAAATTGGTTCACACTCAGATACTATTGAAGATAGTGTTGGCATACCAAAATGTGCAACTGTTTGATTTTATGATCTCTTAGGTTATGAAAGGAGCCAAGAAAGGAGAATAATAAAACCACAATCAAGTTATTTTCCCATTTCCCTAGCATTTATAGAGCTCAACAAAAGCGAGGTTAAATGTGGTTGTACACTTGTTCGTGGGATCCATAAATCCCTTTGCTTCTCTGCCCAAATGTTGCATCAATTTACTATATTATTTGAATGATTTTCTGAATAGGTTGATATTCAAGGGAGAAGGGGTGAATCTAATTCCCTTCCATTTATCCTAATCCTTCTAGGGTCTATGGAAACAAATTCATGTGCTTTTGTGTCTTCCAATATTTTATGATTCCTCAACACCTGAAATAAACTAATACCTTTAAAACCATCCACCAAATATTGAGTTATAAGTATGAGTTGAACTAGATGAGTGGCTTGCAGAGTCATGTGATAATGAAAATATCTATTATAACCAAGAAGACACCCATGCAATAACATTTGCAATCCTTGTATTATTTAGCAAACACAATTGTTTATATAAAAACAAAATATTTGCCTTATATTTCTTGCAACCCTAATCCTTCAAGAAAATTTCAGTTCTTGATTTCCAATGGGATCTAATATGATTCCCCTTGGTTCCACCTTCCATAGAACTAATAAAAATGTTATTCCACTACCTCTTACCCTAATTAAAAGAAGAAAATTATAATTGGAACATTTTAAAAATATATATATCAATAGAAAGAGCAAAAATATATGAAAATAGTAAATGAGAATACACATAAAGGAGGGAAGGACATACTTTTCTTTTTCACATTTCACATTTTAAAATTTTGTTTATATATTATAATAATAATAATTTTAATTATTTTTGGTTCGGACTTATTACTTTGACATTTAGACATATATATGATATTTTCCAGTTTATCCTTGTCATCGGGTTTTGAAAAATCAATTGAATTTTGTTTCTAGTAGTCTTTCTTTAACCTTTTGTTTTAATTAGAAGATTATGTTGAAATGTAATAGAACACTAATTAATGTATAAAGTCTTCATTCTATCCCTTTTTAAAAGGGTTGACAAATGAAGAATCATGCCCAGGCATTAGTTTAAGCAATTTTATCCCATCCTCCCAAAATATAAACTAAACAAAGCAATATTCCAAAAGTCTAACTCAAATCCTACTATTGTGAGCCTACATTGAAGAGGAAAGATCTTTGTTATATATCCACTCCAACCAATTGTATCGGTCTAAATCCACCAAGCACATCAAATATCATGGGGAGGATTGTTATATAGGTTGGTATATGTTAAAATAATGTAACTTCAGATGATATTCTAGTTGTATTGTATTCCTCCTATTGGATATGAGTTTGGTCTTGTTAGAGTCATTGAAGGATGCAATGTAAACCTCTGAATGTAAGTTAGGTCACTAGTACCCAAGTGTCAATATAATAAATTCTATTTGTAATGTCCAGTTGGACAAGTCAGCCCTGACAGCTAGTGAAGTTAGCCCCACCAAGCTAGAGGTCAATTCAACAAAGAATATTATAAATAGGGAGGCACTCCCCTTCATTTGTCCACACTCACTCAAGTTATTTTAGCAAGAGCGAGAAGGAGTAGTGCACCATAAAGAAGAGAGAAGTTGTTGTCTTGGTTTTACATTACACTTGTTGAGTTCTATACTGAGAACATTTTGAGGGTTTTTCTCCCTTGTAGTTTCCCTGAGGAAAATCTGTGTTCTCTTGTGTTCTTTTTTTTTGTGCATGTTGTTCTTTCAGTTATCTTCTAGTGGCTAATTGTTTTAAGATATCATCTAAGCAATTTTAAAGAAAATCAACATAGTATCAGAGCCACCCTGAAAGGAGACACTACACAACTAGGGTTTGTTGTTCTTAACTAATCCCCTTACAGATCAACCAAAAAAGAGGGGTCTTCCAACTCGCCTCTGAAGGGCACATCTTTCTGTGGTGACAGAACTGAATTCCAAGAATTTTCAATTTTGGACCTGTTACTACTGCCGAGACAAACTATGGTTTGAGTTTTCCCATGGTTTCGTCATCAATCTCATAAAAAGGAAGATACAATCTACCTCACCTCAAGAGGGCACATCTTTTCCACCACTCAGATCCACCTATGATTGTTATAGCTGATTTTACCACTCCAGGTGAATCACACTTGTATGGCCTTCCCCTGTCACTCTGTAGACTCCTTAGACCCCTTGGACCATTTTTTGTCCTTTGATGTTTCCTTGACCATCCCTAAAAACATGTGAAAAATTATACACACGAATTTTAAACCCTTAATCACGTATATATGTGGGTTTGACCCCTAAAACCGCATACATCGGGATGTGTGCATAATCCAAAATACTTTTGGAGTTTTTCTTGACATGGATCTGACTCACTTGACTCCTGGCCTTCCCTATGCCTTGAGATCGCTCGGATTCGACCTTTCATTACCCCTTTGAAAAGATATATAAGGAACTCTATGGTACATTGAAGGCATATGAGAGAATTGAGAGCAAAGAAACTATAGTCCATTGTTTCTGGAACTTATGCTTGAGTCTTCATCCCTTTATCCCTTGGAGCACTTTTGTGTTCTTCCCAAGCTTACCTTTTGCTTGTGAGCTTGCTATCGAGAGATGGAGGATTGAGGTGGTGGAGGCCCAAGTGGGGGATTCAGTTTCTCTAATTCACAGACGTGCCAACAGAGGTTGTATCTATTGTAGTCTCTGATTTTATATTAATAGAAATATCTTTTCCTGTCCAATAATGTGTGTTTGAATGAATATTTTATCCATGGATGTTTTCAAATGCTTATACATTGTTGATTATATATGCTAGAATATAGCTAACACCAATATATATAGTATGCTTGTATTGTTTACTTGTTGTTGAGGAAGTAATCTATCAATTCAAGCTGAAGTTGGAAAGATCAATGGGGATCTACTTCAACCGTCCGGAATAAGGTACGAGGTCTGATCCTTTAGTGTTAGATATTTAATTTCTATTACATATTGGAAAGGATTGATTTCTGGAGTCAAGCTGTCTGTTGTGGTACCCCAAGCCATAGGAATTTCTCTTTGTAACCGAATCGGCAACTCTGCTAGGGAGTTCCTAGTAGTTGTCCTTTGGGGGGTTTTCTATCGGCATTTAATGACTTTGAATTTCTCTTTCTCTCTTGTTTCTGTGTCGGGTCTGGGGGCACGTTTGCCTAATAGTGTCTGATTGGTGTAAAGTTTGTCTCAACTTTTCTATTTGCCTTGATTTTTATGCACCTTTCTTCATGTACACGAGTTTTGAACTCACAGTCGCGTATACACACGGTTTTCTTTTCTATTTCTGTGTATACACGTGGGTTTACTGCGAACAGTCATGTATGCATTTAGTTTTTCCTTTTAGTGGAATTTAAATGGTTGCTAGGTGAGTTGTGATGATTGCTGAGTCTCCTTTGATACTACCAGAGTCTGTATACACCTCTGTTTCTGACTAGAGATGTTTTTTTACGGTAAATTTCTTTTTTAAGAATGTTCTTGTCATTGCATTTTTCATTTTTTGTTTTTGGATTAGTACATTAGACTTCTTTTACCTTAGTGCTTTGCTTGAGTGTTTCTTGAGTGTGCTTTCAGAGTCTGGGGGTTGTAGAATCATTTTTTTGTTTTTTGTATCTCATTTTATTTCAAAAAATCCAAAAATATTTGCTTATCAACATGCATTGCATTTTGCATTTTTCATAGTACTTGCACTAGATTTGCTTTGGAGTAGTAGTCAGGATTTCATATAGGAAATCTTGAATTTATCATTTGAAGAAAATTGTGCATTTCATGTAGTAGCATACCCTATTTTGATGAACACAATGCATCTGCATTGATTGTTAGGTGTGCATTTTACTTCGTGTTGTGTCATAACACCATTAGTTGCACGGCCATATCCCTCTTTTGAGTAATAAAGCCAATTAAAATCAACACTTAATTAAAATGAACTACACTATTTTATTTGATAGGGTTCACCAACAAGATTAGGTTTTAGGGTCTTGGAATAGTTCATTGTGAGTAAATTCTCCAAGACCACTAAACAACAACATGTATGTCTTTGTCTAGGTGAGTGTGTGAAATCCTTGGTATAACCAGTGTTTCTCAGGATCCTCCTCTCAAAAGGGAGTTAAGCACGAGGCAGTGTGAGCGGTTATTGATTGGGATGACCCCTAGTAATAATTGAGTAGCACCGGAGATATTTCCAGGATTGTATTCGTATCTAGGGGCTCTTTCAAGAGTTTCAAGCTTTGCTACCCTTCCCATACGGTCAATCTCTCCTGCGACTATCCACTTGAGCATTGATTATATTGAGGTGACCTTAGTGGCCTTACCTAGGATATCGAGGGGGTACTTTGTAGGGGTTATTCTGCAGGTGTCCCGGCCAGGTTGGGGTTGGACAGCACAGTCACTTTACGCGTTGAACATGAGGGCCACAATAATTGGTTACGTACCTTCCCTTGTTGTCTATGGGAGTCTCAAGCCTCTCCTAGGCGAGACATACCTACTTCATTTGGGAGCTCACTTATCCTACCCTTGGTTGCTTGCATTTGGCTTTAGATTTTATTAGTGATTGCTTTGTGCATGATAGCTTGCCTAGGGTTTGCATAGATAGAGAGTCTTTTCTATTTTTTTAGTCATTGTGGATTCGGGTTCGGCTCCCCATCGTTCTCGTCGTTTAGCAGGACTTCCACCTTCTACATCTCCTCCTCCTTTGGGAGAGAGAAATAGACAGTCTAGGTGGACTACTTCGCACATTGATTCACACACCATGGGAGACCATATAGAAGGTATTCCTGAACCACCTTCTCCCATTCATGTGGAAGATGGGGAATTTACTCCTAACTATGATCCTTCACCTGACTTGACTAAGTTAGGTCCTGTGATTTATGAGATAGGAACCTTTCAAGATAGACCTACTTACTCTAGGGTTGATTCCCCATTGACACATCACCGGTATGGAATGTTTGAGGATGACGAGACTCATTTTGAACTTGCAAGCACTAGTTATGGTAGTTATGGTATGTCTGGTTTTCCCACACATGATTTGGCATTTCATGTCGAATCTGAGTTTGAGCCTAACGCTATGCCTAGGGGCACTCTCATTCCTTACCACACGGAGAGGTTTGGGAGCACTAGTCACATTGCACATTCCATCCAGGCAGTGGAAGTTACATCACATATTCCTCCTAGGTCTAGGGTTAGTGATCCTATTAGGATACCAAATCCAAGACGAGTGACTATAGGGAATAGTACGTACTTAATTACACAGATCCCTTCATCCTCTGTCCCTAATTATTCAAATGTTCACCCTCCACCTCATTCACATGGTCCTTCGGGCCTAAACGTTGCTACGAGTTATGTCCATACTGCGGTTACTCGACCGGTTGTGCCTCAGCTTCATGCACTGGCCGTTGTTTCGAGAGGTCATGTTCATACTTCTAGAGGTCACATTCCTACTTCCAGAATGTATATTCCTACTTCCAGAGCATATGTTCCTACTTACAAAGTGTCTCACGGGACATCTCATGTGATGACTTATGGACCCTACTATGGGACGCACTATGGACAGGGTTCTTCACCTTATGGGGGAGGGTATCAACAACCTGCTTACTCTCCAAATTACAGCTTTGTAGCTCCGAATAGTCAAGGTACACCACACTGTGGTGCTTCCATGCCACCCTATACAGGTCAAATGTGAGGAGGGAACTATGGCCAAGTCCATGGTGGTAATCAGACCTATGTGAATCAGAACTATTAGGGAGCGGTCCATCGACCTCATCATCCTAGGCTCCCTTTCCTCGCAACGTTGAATCTTCCTGACTTGTCGAGATTGACGAATGATCCTGTAGCTCATGACCCTGCTTGGCCGATTGTCCCTACTAATATTCCCTTAGACATACCCAAATTCGAGGGAAAACCAATAGAGGATCCAAGCGAACATGTTACTACCTTTCACCTATGGTGCTCTTCGAATTCCTTACACTAGGACTCCATCCGTTTAAGGTTGTTTCAAGGCACCCTTACAAGGCCTGCCATGAAATGGTATATAGAGCTACCTAGGGGGGCATTCTGTTTGTTCTATGACCTATCTATGGAAATTCAATCCAGGTGTTAGAACAATTACACTCACAAAAATTGCCAATTACACATGCAAATTACTCACAAAGGAGACTAAATATGGAGCAGAACACTAATCTGTATTGAATAAGTGTACAATATCCAACCCTGTGAAGTCATAGGCTACCAAAATGAATAATTACATTAGATATTTGAATGCATAAGGATTCCATTCAAATTTGGTCAAAATCAGGTTTACTAAATCTAAGCAAATCCCCCATAGGTGCATAAAGCAGTTTCCAAATCTGTCTAGGAGCTCATGAATTGGAAAAATCAATTAGGCAAGCTAATAGATGATGGAAGGACAACTCATACATGCTTTTATTAGGATAAAAGAGTGGAGGATGATGAGGACAAAAAACAAGTTAACTTCACCTAGTCAAACTTTCCCAATTGCCTTAAAACTCAGAAAAAGCAGGCAATAAAGCAGAAAAAGCAGACATGCGCTAGGAAGGCCAGGAATAAAGCAGATTTGATTCCAAGTGGTTTCCCAAGTGCTCCATGACTCAATTTTAGCAATTTTGACCACTTTGGATGTGTGGAGGACAACTTGCATAAGGTGGAATATGGAAACTAGGAAAATAAGACAAAAATTGGATTAATTAATGTCTAAGGTAGCTAACTATGGGTTGATTATTCTAACACTAGCTGGAAGCCACACTTACTGCATAAGAAATATCAGGTCGAGTATGTGTAAGATACAGTAAACATCCAATCAATTTCCTATACAGTGTATTGTTTACCATAGGTGAAGAATCAACTTCTTCAAGCTTAACTCCTGAAAGGAAAGGAGTCTTGCTTGGATTGCAATCCTTCATATTGAATTTGTTCAGCAAATCCAAGGCATACTTCAACTGATGTACTTTGATTCCTTCTTTGGTTTGAGAAATCTCGAGCCCCAAGAATTGGCTCAATAAGCCCAAATCAGTCATTGAGAAGGCATGATTCATTGCATCCTTCAAGGAGGAAATTTCATCCTTTGAGCTTCCTGTAATGAGAAGGTCATCAACATACCAAAAAAATGATCATTAATGAACCATGAATCAGCTTCAAATAGACATTTGGATCTAACTTGCATTGAAAAAATGTCAGTGATAGCAGATAGCTATCAATCTTGGCATACCAAGCCCTGGGGGCTTGCTTAAGCCCATACAATGACTTGTTTAGCCTACACACAAGAGATGGGTTAGTAGCAAATCCTTGAGGCTGCTGCATGTAAATCTCTTCAGTGAGATCTCCATTCAAGAAAGCACACTTCACATCCATGTGGTGTACCTCCCACTGCTTAGAAGCTGTAATGGCTAAGGCTAGCCTGATGGAGTCCATCTTTGCCACTGGTACAAAGGTATCATTGTAGTCTATGCCATGTACCTGTCAGTAGCCCTTGGCTATGAATATGGCCTTGTATTTCAGAGGTGAACCATCAGCAGCAAATTTGGTTTTCTAAACCCATTTACACTGAACTAGCTTCCTCCCTGGGGGAAGATCAACCAGCTCCCAAGTGTTGTTCTTCTGGAGTGAGCTGAACTATTATTTCATGGTTGTTTGCCATATTGGATCATTTGCTGCATATTCATATGTCTATGGGTCTGATTCAACCATCAAATAGCATTTCTCTACAAACATAGGATCTTTCATGCACAGAGCACTCTCAAACTGAGATCTAGTCCTCCTAGGATCATTAGGATTTCCAGCTAGTTCTCCAGCTGAATGAATGGTCTTTGCTTCCCATTTTGGTATTGTAGGACTGTTAGGACTTGCAATTAAATCATCATTATTATACATATCATAATCATCATGTTCAACTATCTCTTCACTTACATTCAAAGGTTCTGGTGGTGAAGAGGATTCTCCAACTTCCACTGCTGCTAGGGGCTCTTCTTGAAACTGAACACATATTTCAATGAAGGATTTGTTTGTGCTCAAATTGATCAGCTTGTACCCTTTTGAATCTTCAGAGTACCCAACAAATAGACACTCTTGGCTTTGGGGATGCAAAGCCTTCCTCTTTTCTGTTGGAATTCTAGCCCAAGCCCTTGAGCCAAAAATCCTGAAATGGGTCACTTCTGGCTTGTGCCCACTCCATGCTTCGAAAGGAGTCATACCATAAATTTGTTTATGAGGCACCCTATTCTGTATATAGGCTACACATTTTATAGCTTTGGCCCAAAAATTTGGTGGCAAAGTCTTATCCTCCATCATGCAGGTTGCCATCTCTTTCAGTGATCTATTCTTCCTCTCAGCAACACCATTCTGCTATGGTGTGTAAGGGATAGAATGTTGCATATGAATACCTGCATCTAGACAATATTGAATGAAATCAGACTTGACATACTCACCACCATTTTCAGATCTGAGGACCTTGATTTTCCTCCCATACTAGTTTTCAACCAAAGCCCTAAAGACTTTGAAGAGGCCATAAACTTCAGACTTGTGTTTCAAGAAGTAAACCCAGCAATACCTGGAAAATTGATCTATGAATGTCAATGCATATTTGGCTTGACTCATTGACATATGAGGAAATGGGCTAGAAACATCACTATGGATCAACTCAAGAGGTGCAGAGGTTCTCTCATGACTAGCTTTCTCAAATATATGCTCTGGGTGTTTTCCTAAGATGCAATCTTGACAGACTCCTTTGGAAAACTTAATCTTTGGTAACCCTATGACCATTTCTTTTTCACTAATATCAAAAAGATACTTGTAATTTAGGTGGCCAAATATTTCATGCCAAAGCTTGCTTGCCTCATTAGCATGAATCAGAAGAGCAGAGGGATTTGAGTAGGGTAGGAAGTCTAAGAACATGTATACCTTCGAAGTGTGATTCGCCACTCCTTTTGCAATGACTTTAGCACTTGAGATGTCTGTGATCTCAACTTCATCAGGGGAGAATATGACCTTCTTTGAAGACCCTATGTGGGTCATCTGATACACTGATAAGAGGTTAGAGGCAAGACCTTGAACATACAATACATTGCTGAACTTACCATGGTCAAGATCAATCCTCCCTTTGCCCAAACTTTCAGTGAGAGAGTCATCTCCCAGTACAATTGGTGGACCTTTCGACATGTCAAGTGAGGTGAATGCCTCCTTATTCGAAACCATATGTCTTGAAGCTCCAGAATCAATGATGAAACTAGGTGAGCTTGATGTGCCAGCAACCAATGCATGAACTCTATCTCTGTCTTCTGAATTTGATCCTCCTTCCCTCTTCTTTGAGCTGTCAAGAAGGGAGATTCCATTCTTCTCCAGGAGTTGGGTCAGAATGTCTATTTGCTTCTTCATGCAGGAGCTTTTTAGAATGATTTCCCTTACTGCAGTATGCACACTTGCTCATTTCTCCTTTGTTCTTCTTCTTCTGGGGGTTCTTCTTGGAACCTTGAGGCTCCTCTGGAGTCTTGTTCTTGTCTCTCTTTTGCTCAGGTGGCTTCTTAGCTTTCTTCTTGCCTTTTGAATCCACCCTCGAATCTCCAGCAACCAGATCTTGGTCTTTGGATGGTTTGATGGTGCCCATCATCACCAATTTATCTTGTTCTTGTGTGAGAAATTCCATGAAATATGCAAGGCTAGGCATTTTCTAGGCTCGAGCTATCAACTTTATGGCATAGAAGGTCGATACAAATACTAAAAAGTCAGGGCCAAGCTTTGAGAGTATGGCCAAAACCAGTTGCTCATCTTTCTTTTCGATCCCACATTGTTTTAGCTACAAAACAAGGGCTTTGAACTTAGAAAAATAGAGTTGCAGGGATTCAAAGCTATTGGGACTCAAGGAGATCAATTCATTTTCAATTTGATGTCCCCTCATCTCATCTATCTTACCAAAAAGCTCAACAAGCTTCTCCCATACTTCATTTGGTGATGTTAATCCATCAATATGGAAAAGGAGGTCTCTAGATATGCTCAGACACAGGAGACCATAGGCCTCATCCCTCCTGTTATGCCATTTAATCTTCTCTACAGCTGCATTGGGATCTGATTCTATTTCCATAGTCACTCTGTAGAGTCATTTCACTCTCAACAGTATCTCCATATCTTCTTTCCATTCAAATAAGTTTAATGGAGTCAAGATTATCTTCTGAGATTGATCCATAGCTTAGAAATTGTCCCTTCAGTCAACAGAATGCTCCCAGTCAATGATGTTGAACCTGCAATACAAATTGGAAGGAGAGAATTGATCTAAAAAGGCTCTGATACCATGTGGAATTTGAACCCAGGTGTTAGAAAAATTACACTCACAAAAATTGCCAATTACACATGCAAATTACTCACAAAGGAGACTGAATATGGAGCAGAACACTAATCTGTATTGAATAAGTGTACAATATCCAACCCTGTGAATTCATAGGCTGCCACAATAAATAATTACATGAGATATTTGAATGCATAAGGATTCCATTCAAATTTGGTCAAAAGCAGGCTTACTAAATCTAAGCAAATCCCCCATAGGTGCATAAAGCAGTTTCCAAATCTATCTAGGAGCTCACGAATTGGAAAAATCAATTAGGAAAGCTAATAGATGATGGAAGGAAAACTCATACATGTTTTTCTTAGGAGAAAAGAGTGGAGGATGATGAGGACAAAAAAACAAGTTAACTTCACCTAGTCAAACTTTCCCAATTGCCTTAAAACTCAAAAAAAGCAGGCAATAAAGCAGAAAAAGCAGACATGCGCTAGGAAGGCCAGGAATAACACAGATTGATTCCAATAGGTTTCCCAAGCGCTCCATGACTCAATTTTAGCAATTTTGACCACTTTGTATGTGTGGAGGACAACTTACCTAAGGTGGAATACGGAAACTAAGCAAATAAGACAAAAATTGGATTAATTAATGTCTAAGGTAGCTAACTATGGGTTGATTATTCTAACACTAACGATGACTTTTCTTAACCACTTCTATCTACCAGTGCGTTATGACATTGGTACTGAACTCTTGTCGACATTTTGGCAAGATAAAGCCAAACATATCTCGGATCATATCCAAGAGTGGCGTAGACGGAAGAGGTTAATTAAAGCCTTTATACCGCCGAAATTCCTCCTCAAATGGTTCCTTAAGTCGTTATTGCCATATATAGTGAAGGATGTTTCTACATCCAGAGTGTAGAATGAGGAACAAGCGATTTTTAGGGTGCAGGAACTGGACTTGATTTATGCTTAGTCTGGTTTGTTATGTGAGATCATTCCCAATGCCCTGCGTTCTAGTTTTGACCCCAAAGTTAAACCTGGACCACATGCCGATGGCATTGTTGGTTGTGTAAGTGCTAAACCTACGGATTCGGTTGCAAAACAAGTTAGTCAATTGTCAATCAACCAATCTGCTTTGGGACAAGCCATGGCTTCATCTCAACCCGCCCAAACAGCGAGTGTACTTTCGGTACAATCGTCGGACCAGAAGGGTAACAAGCAGCCCGGACGGAATAAAAAGAAGGGTAAGAATAATAATAAGGGTGGGAATAAGAATGAGAATGCTAATAATAATGACAAGAATGCCCGTAATGCTGGGGGGGACAAGCAAGCTAAACGTAAGGTTAAATTCCCTTGCAAGTTGTGTAAGGACGATCACCTCACTTACTTATGCCCTCGTATCGATGAAGCCTCGAGATTCTTGGCATAGGGCCTAGCTGTGCTAACTAACCCTTTACCTCACAATCAAAATATGAACTCGAGGACCCATGATCAGTCTGGTGGTGACCAAGATCCGCCGGAGGGTAGTGATCGTGGTTGCATTAACATGGTACGTGCTGCAAAAGTTGTGACCCATGCGAAGGACTATGGTTTGTCACAACCCAGCCCAGGAAAGGAACCGGATCCACCAGGGCCTCCTTTGCGTATTGAGAAACCTGTGGATAAACCTGAAGCTACACCTTGCATTCCTAAGGGAGTCCTTAAGCGTTCGGGGCACAATCCTAATGCCCAAGCCGCCCAGCACTATTCAGTTGTCAAGGATTTGGGCCACACTCCTTATGCGATGTCTGCATTGGAAGTGCTTCAGAGTTGTCCTTCGCAAAGGAAGGCTTTGCTTTCTACCCTTGGTGTGAATGATGATGATTCTTCCTCCATGATTAAATTTGAAATCGTAGGACTTCATCCTCGCTTGCCTTACTATGTGTCTCTTTTGATTCACGTAGAATGTCTTAACATGACCGTCAAGCGCACTGTGATTGACGAAGGTGCTGCCACTTTTGCGATGTCTTTATCGTGTTGGAAGGGTTTAGGTTCCCCTGAGCTATCTAAATCAGCAACCATGTTAATTACATTCAATGGGAGATCGTTTAGGCCACAGGGCATCTTTCCTTCCCTTAAATTCTGTTTGGAAGGGAAGACCATTGAGATAGAGGTTGAGGTGGTTGATGCGCCCCTTGACTACAATCTCTTGCTGGGTAGGAATTGGATGTACAGAATGCAAGCCGTTGCTTCTTCCCTATTTCACGTTGTATGCTTTCCATTTAATGGGAAGACAGTCACAATTGATCAAACGACATTCAAGAATCCGTCTGTTACTGCATCTTCGGGAGTTTCGATCCCGATCGTTGAACACTCTCAGTCGGAAACTAGGAGTGTGGGTGTAGGCATGTATCCATCCCTCATGGGAAGATTTAGTTGTCCTGTACTGATCCTTATGATAGGGTCTAGTTCTGGTGAGGCTTCGACATCTATGAGATCGATGTTTTTTCGCACAAGTCATATGGAAGATCCTTGGATTCTTCCTACACCGAGTACACCAAGTGAGCCCATCGTGACCAACGTGTCATTGCCTACAACTATGATAGCTTATCAAGCTAATATCGAGTGTGTTTCAGAGCCCAGTCCTTCCTCTTTGTGGGCGGAGGAGGAGGACCCTTATGTGCTGCCAGCATGGGTAGTGCAGTATTCTCACGTGCACGACTGCCTTGATACTATTTTCCCTTTAGATGAAGCGATTATTGAGGCTATGTCAGGAGTTGAGCCACCATGGGAGGAACTCCATCATAGATCTTACTTTCTTCCCGAGCTTGACCACTTGGAGCATGAGGACTTTAGGGTGGTTCTTAGTGAGAGAGTTGGTAGTCCTATGGTTCCATTAAGCTCTCATGGTTCGATGGCTGATGGAAACATGGCAAACATATCTTCAACGATTCCTATCAATATCTCTCACGATCCTCGCAGGATAGAGAATGTCTATATTCGGGCAGAATGTTCCTATGATGAGATTCAAGAATACACTGAGTTGTTTAAATAATTCCATGATATCTTTTCTTGGTATTACGACAAAATTCCAGGTATCGACCTTCATATTGTCGAACACTAGATTAAGACTTATCCCAATGCTAAGCCTGTTCGACAACGCTTGCGTGCGGTGAATCCTAGGAAGGCACCCGCGATTAAGGCAGAGATAGAGAAACTGTTGAAAGTCGGTTTTATCTATCCCATTCCCTTGACAGAATGGGTTTCAAACCCCATTCTGGTGGATAAGAAGTAGGGAGCAATCCGCATATGTACTGATTTCCTTGATTTGAATCGTGCCTATCCTAAGGACAATTTCCCCACACCATTTATTGATCAGATTTTGGATGAGTGTGCGGGTAGCAAGGTTTTTTCCTTCATGGACGACTTTTTCGGATACAATCAGATACAAATTAAACCTAAGGACCAACATAAGACTGCATTTATTTGTCCTTGGGGAACGTTTGCATATCGAAAAATGCCTTTTGTCCTTAAGAACGTTAGAGCTACTTTTCAACAGGAAATGACCGTGATCTTCCATGATCTCAAGTCAATTATCGAAGTATTTTTGGATGACCTTGCTGCTCATTCTCATATGAGAGTGCGTCATTCCTATCACTTGAGATTGGTATTCGAAATATGCCAGCATTGTTTGGTTAGGTTAAATCCTCATAAGTGCATCTTTTGTGTGAATTCAGGTCGCTTGTTAGGATTCATCGTTTCTAAAGAGGGTATAAGAGTCGACCCTTTGAAGGTAGAGGAAATACTTCAGTTGTCTCCCTCGAAGAATATTCGTCATCTTCAATGTTTGCAAGGCATGACAAACTTCTTGTGGAGATTTGTTGTCATTTTTTCCAATTTTACTAGAGGCTTCATGCGTCTGTTGAAGAAGGACACCATATTTTGTTGGGATGAGTGAGCACAGGAGTCCTTTGATGCGCTTAAGTGAGCCCTAGCATCGGCCCCGGTGATTAGTCCCCCAAACTATAGCCGTGATTTTTTACTTTATGTGGCTACGTCCATGGAGACGATTGGTATGGTTTTGGTTCAAGAGGATGAGGAGCTCCAAGAGCATGCCATATACTATCTGAGCCAGAACCTTATTGAGCAAAGATTCATTATTCTCATGTTGAGAAGCTTGCTTTAGCTACTGTACATGCGGTTCAACGATTGAGACATTATATTCTCCTTCGCCAGACCTTGGTTGTAGCCCATGTCAATCCGTTTCAATTCGTCCTCACTCAAAGGATGATTTGGGGAAAATATAATAAATGGATTGTCATCCTACAAGAATTCAATCTTGAATTTGTTTCAACAAAATCAAAGAAATCATTATTTTTTGCAGAGCTTATATCGGATTTCCCAAGCGAGGCCGAGCAGTTGGTTTGTGAAGATATGTTTGACGGTGAACACATCTTCTTAATCTCAACTTTAGACCCATGGTATGGGGATATCATTATATATTTACAAACATTGAAGGTCCCTACTCACCTCTCATGGGATGAGTGATGACGATTATGTCACGTGTCTAAGAATTAATTCATAGTGGATAACACTTTGTACCGCCGTGGGGTAGATTCCATTTTACGACATTGTTTAACTCATGAAGAGGCTGAGGTAGTGCTGAATGATTGCCACAGAGGGACGTGTGGTGGTCATTTATCTGGGATTTCTATAGCCCAAAAAATCTTAAGAGCAGGTTATTTCTGGCCACCGATCTTTAAGGATTGTGTAGATGCGGTCAAGAGGTGCCACCCTTGCCAGGTGTTTGCATGTAACATGCTTGAAAACTTCCCCATTACATCCCATCATCACCGCCGGTCCCTTCACTAAGTGGGGGCTTGATTTTATGGATTGCAACCTAGCTTCAGCTGGGGAGCATCATCATATCATAGTGGCTGTTGATTACTTCATGAAATGGGCTGAGGCTATGCCTACAGTTAAATCCAATGGTGAGACAGTCGCGCACTTCGTATTCAATCAGATTATTACTAGGTTCAGAATTCTGAAAGAGCTTGTCACTGACCATGGCTCGTACTTTCAGAATCATATGAAGGAAGAGTTGGCATCAAAGTTAGGGTACAAGAAAGAGCATTCCTCCTCTTACTACCCTCAAGCAAATGGACAGGTAGAAGCAGTGAATAAATCACTCAAATCCATTCTCCAATGAACCATCGCACAGAGCAAGAATAATTGGCACACCATGTTATATCCTTCTTTGTGGGCATATAGAACCATTGTTAAGACTGCCATGGGTTTTTCTCCATATCAACTTGTACATGGAGTGGAGTCGATATTGCCGATTGAATGTGAGATTCCTTCTTTGAAGTTAGTCATATAACTCTTACCAGAAACTTCACCATTGGAGGAGCGTTTGGTCCACCTTGAGCAACTTGATGAGCAGTGTCGAGATGCCTTGGTGGCTCTAGAAGTAAATAAGTGTCGTGTAAAGGTCCAGTATGATAAGTCTATCCATCTAAGGAGGTTTAGTGAGGGATACTTGGTCCTTTTGTGGGATCAACCGAAAGAACCCTTTGGGGCAGGAAAGTTTAACCCCATGTGGCGAGGTCCTTACATCGTCCAACGCGTGTTAGAGAAGGGTGATTATGAGTTAGTGGATTATGAGGGAACGGCCTTGGCATAGCCTAGAAATGGGCTCTATCTCAAGAAGTACTATGCATGATTTTCAGCCAAGGCTAGTTATTGTATATTAGTGTATAGTTTTGCATAGTTAGGTCATTTTCTTATAGTGATCAGGTTTGTGATTAGTTTCCATTTCTTTTGGCATATGTCAATGGAATCTTCCACCTACATAGGATTCGTGGATGGTGTGAGCTATCACACTCAACACTCAACCTCTGTTGCTTGGGTAATTTATACTCCTATGGGTCACGTACTGTCTTCAGGAGGCATATGTTTGCGGCCATCTTCAAACAATGTTGCTGAATATAGTGTCATTATTGAGCTTCTACGGGATGCCATTTCACATGGCGTTGTCTCTCTTGAGGTACGTCTTGATTCAGAGTTAGTAGTGTCACAGCTTAATGGTTTGTACCATGTTAGAGATTCAACATTATTAGGAAGATTCTTATGTGTGAGATTATTAGAACAGCAATTTGACAATATAAAATACATACATATTCCAAGAATTAATAATCAAGTTGTTGACTCATATGCTAACTATGTGTTAGATTGGCATTTGTTTCATACACAATAATTTCATGACAAACACAAATTTTTACACATGTAAATAAATAAACTGATCACCATAAAAAAAATTATATAACATCCAAAATGTGGTAATACATAATGTCATGATACAAAATTAGGGCTCTTGAGCCACCAAAATATAATACACGATAGTACAAAATGTATAAATCCTAGGTATCTAAGGCTGTGGAGGAGGAGGAGGGTTGTGATCATGGAAGGTCACTATGGCTCTAGCTAGCCGTCTGAATAATCACACCCAAGCTCGTGGTACACCCACCACCTGGTGCTGCATAGCCTCAGGTAAGTCCTCTACTTGTGCCATGGGAACCCTGTGTGTAAGCCTCACAAAATTGGTATGAATGCTTTGGAGCGTCCACTCCGCATCCACACCCATGATATCATCTCCTCTTCCCCTCCGTCTGTGACGAGGGAAGCCTTCAGGCTGCCATGGTCCCACATCTGCATACAAATGGTAGATGTCACTATGTATTGTCACACAAAAATATGTCTTTTAATTCCATATAATCAGAAAACACAAAAAATTAAAAGAGAGGGTATAGATTTGTTACCTATATTGCCATATGCCAATCCTGGTGGTAGCGGCATGTCCGGGTCCCCCCAAAAATCAATCCCCGCATAGGGGTAGTCATTGGTGGCAGGTTCTCTCACCATCAATAGTCTTTGGGAATACATCAATGTCCCCTGATCGATGGATCCTCTCAAGTGTTTGACCTCAACACATTTATTCACACTTGTTAGTTTTCACTCTAATACCTTGATTCCCATTTTCATTATCGGTGGGTGATCTCGCGTCTGTTAATGGTATATATTAATGACCGGTAATCAGACAATGGACTACTATGTTTGACCTTGACACCTCTATTCACATAGTAGGACATGTACTCGTAGCGGTTTGTGTAGAAGACCTTCCATATTGGTGGCATCTCTTATATGCTACCTCCTTGATCATGCCAGTGTTCATGAGATTTCAGCTCTCGTGACTTGATTCCAATATATGTCAGACATTTCTAGTTGTTATGGAGATCTTGATCCTTTGTATATCTTCATCATGGAGATTCTAATATATGTATATTGTACATGGCGATGACCACTTATGAGATATCTTGTATCGTGCATATTCATGGCCATTGTACTCTTATGTATCCGGGACTGCTATATGTATTTGTAATTATGTGTAGAGTTGTATCATTGTATGATGCTGATTAGGTGGCTGGCCTTCCATTTGGGATTCTTCATCACTCCACTTCTGGGATGGACTTATAATGTATTTCGGCCATCGTATGACCCCTCTGACCTCACACATTAGGGGGCATATGTTATAGCTGATTTTACCACACCAGGTGAATCACACTTGTATGGCCTTCCTCTGTCCCTCTACAAACTCCTTAGACCCCTTGGACCATTTTTTGTCCTTTGATGTTTCCTTGACCATCCCTAAAAACATGTGAAAAATAATACACGCGACTTTTAAACCCTTAATCGTGTATATATGCGGGTTTGACCCCTAAAACCGCGTACATCGAGATGTGTGCATAATCCAAATACTTTTGGAGTTTTCCTTGACATGGATCCACTCACTTGAATCCTGGCCTTCCCTATGCCTTGAGATCGCTCGGATTTGACCTTTCATTACCCCTTTGAAAAGCTATATAAGGAACTCTATGGTACATTGAAGGCATATGAGAGAATTGAGAGCAAAGAAACTATAGTCCATTGTTGCGATAACTTATGCTTGAGTATGCATCCCTTTGTCCCTTGGAGCACTTTTGTGTTCTTCCCAAGCTTACCTTTTGCTTGTGAGATTGCTATCGAGAGATGGAGGATTGAGGTGGTGGAGGCCCAAGTGGGGGATTTAGTTTCTCCGAATTGCAGATGTGCCGACAGAGGTTGTATCTATTGTAATCTATGATTTTATATTAATAGAAATATATTTTTCTGTCCAATAATGTGTGTTTGAATGAATATTTTATCCATGGATGTTTTCAAATGCTTATACATTATTGATTATATATGATAGAATATATCTAACACCAATATATATAGTATGCGTGTATTGTTTACTTGTTGTTGAGGAAGTAATCTATCAATTCAAGCTGAAGTTGGAAAGCTCAACGGGGATCTACTTCAACCGTCCAGAATAAGGTACGAGGTCTGATCCTTTAGTGTTAGATATTTAATTTCTATTGCATATTGGAAAGGATTGATTTCTAGAGTCAAGCTATCTGTTGTGGTACCCCAAGCCATAGGAATTTCTCTCCGTAACAATGATCCCAACTGCAAAATTAGGGTTTCTACTCCAAACCCTAGGACCTCAGGAAGAAGGTGAGTCAGGAGCTACTTTCTGCAAGTATCTTTCCATATATTTCCATTTTAGGTTCTTAGTTTTATAAATATGACAAAGAATACCAAACTAGATGGAAATCTTGAAGGGGGTGAAAACTTCAGACCATGGAAGTACAATATCATGCTCATCCTTCAAGAAAATGATCTAAACAAATTTGTGAAAGAAGAAGTGAAAGAACCAGAAGAAGTTGAACCTAAAACTAAGCACAAGAAGGATATCATCATATATAAAAGTATAATAGCTGATTTAGTCAAAGATTATCCGATTCCTCAAGTATCATCCATGGAGACTCCAAAATAAATGTTTGATTCCCTATCAGGTCTATTTAAAGGAAGAAACATTAATAGGAAGATGACCCTGAGAAATTAAAAAGTGTGAGAGCTCAGAAGTCAGACACTATGCAATGTTACTTTACAAGAGTATCCCAAATAAAGGATCAATTAGAAGCCATCAGTGACATGGTTGAAGAAGAAGAAGTTGTAATGACAACTTTGAATGGATTTCCAAGAGATTGGGAAGCTTTCATCGGAGGAATTTGTTCAAGAAGGAAACTAACCAAATTCCAGAAGTCATGGGAAGAATGTGTCCAAGAAGAAGAGATGATACAATCTAGAGAAGAAAAGATAAATGACAATGATGATCAAGCCTTAACTTCCTATACTAGAGGAAAAAGAAAGAGTCATGACCATCTTCTTAAGACTTGAGGGTTTAAAATACCCAAGAGAGATTTCTCAAGATTTGAATGCTTCACTTGCCACAAGTTAGGAAACAATGCAATTAATTGTCCCATGAAAGTAGAAAGACTCAAGAAGATGAGAAGGTTTAAAGAACATGCCGCTAAAGACAGTGATCAAGAAGAAGAAGAGGAAGAAAAGAAGGATGAAGACTGTAGTGAAAAATATTTTTTGATCTCTGCCCTAACTGGATCAGTCTCACCAAGAAATGATACTTGGATGATTGAAAGTGGTGCCTCCAAGCACATGACTGGTTTCAAGGAGTCACTCTCATGCCTTGAACAAAAGGAATCTCCACACAAAGTAATGCTTGGAGATGATTCCCAATATCCTATTAAAGGGTTAGGATAAGCATCCTATAAATTGGATTCTAGAAAGCCTATGAAAATGAAGGATGTCCTATATGTACCAAGACTAAAGAAGAATCTTCTTTCCATTTCATCTTTATACAAGAAAGGATTCAGAGTTTCCTTTTTAGATGGAAAAGTCCTCATGTGGACCAAAGGAAAAACTATCAATGGTGCAGTAGAGATTGGAGTTGAAGAAGGAGGTCTCTACAAACTGAAGGACATACAAATTCTACATTAGCAACTAGTACCATCAATCCATGTGATTTGTGGCACAAAAGGATTGCTCATGTTCACTACAAATCCCTTCCAATTGTAAGCAAGGTGGTAAGCAGTTTACTAGAAATTCAGATAGAACATGAAGGAGTGTGCAAGGGATGTGCACAAGGGAAGAATACTAAGAATCCCTTTCCGAAAAGTAATAGTAAGGAAAAAGGGATCCTAGATATTATTCACTCAGATATCTGCGGGCCAATGCAAACCACTTCATTAAGTGGGTACTCTTACTATGCCTCATTCATTAATGACTACTCCAGAAAGACTTCGATATACTTCTTGAAAAAGAAGGATGAAGTGTTTCAAAGATTCAAAGAGTTTAAAGCCCTAGTAGAAAACCTTTATGAAAAGAAAATCAAGATTCTAAGATCAGATAATGGAGGAGAGTTTACTTCAAATGAATTCAATTATTTATGTAAAGAGGCTTGGATTAAGAGGTAGATCACCATTCCCTACAATCCACAACAAAATGGTGTGGCAGAGAGAAAGAACAGATCCATCATGGAAGCTGTGAAAGCTATGATACATGATCAAGATCTCCCAATGTACCTATGGGTAGAAGTAGCAATAACATTAGTATATGTTCATAACAGAATCTCTCATAGTTATCTTGGGAATAAAACTCTTGAAGAAATGTTTTCCAGAGAAAAACCAGAGGTAAGTCATCTAAATATTTGTGGTTTTCCTCTATACATTCATATTCCCAAGGACAAAAGATCAAAGTTAGATCCTTCAGGAAAGAAAGGATTGTTCATAGGATATAGTGAACAATCAAAATCCTATCAAATATTTATCCCAGGATACCATCAAATTGAACTTAGCAGAGATGTTACATTTGATAAAGAATCAGCCTTCAAAAAATCAATAAAATACAAGGAAGATGAAGAGGATCATGAAACTCCCAAAATTGTTGAAGACCTAAAGAATTCATAGTTGAAGAAGAAGACCCGATACCTAAGGAGAATGATATGACAGAATCCAAACTACCTGAAGATTTACCAAATGAAATTATTTCTCGAAAGAGACAACCTTCCTGGGCTCATGAAGTAATTGAAGAACCAAAAAGACATGGTGCTCCTGAAGGAGTCATCCGAGAGAGAAAGAAGACAAAGTCATATCCCAGTTATATGGCCTTTATGTGTGATCTAGTCAATAAAGAACCAACTTGTTTTGAAGAAGAAATAAAACAAAATGAGTGGGACAATGCAATGGTCAAGGAATACCAATCCATTATGAATAATTATGTGTGGGAAATAGTACCTAGACCATAGGACAAGTCGGTGGTATCCTCTAAATAGATATTCAAAACCAAACACTTAGCGGATGGAATTATTGAAAAATATAAGGCAATATTTGTAACCCGAGGATTCTCTTAGAAAGAGGGAATTAATTATGAAGAAACATTTGCCCCAGTAGCTAGATACACCTCAATAAGAACTATTCTTTCCTTGGCCTCCAACATGAAATGGAAGCTACATCAAATGGATGTAAAGATGACATTTCTAAATGGAGTAATTGAAGAAGAAGTTTATATCGAACAACGACAAGTATTTGAGATCAATAATCAGAAGACTCATGTATGCTGACTAAAGAAAGCATTGTATGGATTAAAGAAAGCACCCAAAACATGGTATGGAAGGATTTATGGATTCCTAATGAGATTAGGATTTACTAAGAGTAAAACTGATTCCAACTTCTACTACAAGGTTGATGAAGATGAAATTTTAATTTTATTTCTATATGTAGATGATCTGTTTTTTACGAGAGAAGATAAGTCAATTATCGAATGTAAGAAGAGGCTTGCTACAGAATTCAAAATGAAAGACCTTGGAATGATGCACTACTTTCTAGGTCTTGAAGTATGGAAACATTCAGATGATATTTTTCTAAATCAAGGAAAGTATACTGTTGAAATCTGAAAAAGATTTGGAATGCTAGATTGTAAAGCTATGACTACTCCGATGAGTACTAGTTTGAAGCTATTGAATGATGACACTTCAAAAGTTGTTGTTGCCACACTATATAGATAGATTATTGGTTCGTTGATTTACCTTACCAATACTAGAATAGATATATGTTAAACACCTTAATTCAGTACATGGTGAATCCTAAACACATTCATCTAATTGGCCCAAAACATGTGATGAGGTATCTAAAGGGAACTTTAGATTATGGGCTCAGATATACATCCAATGGAGAAATCAAGTTGCATGGATATGCAGATTCAGATTGGGGCACAAGTGCCAAAGATAGGAAAAGTAAATCAGGATGTTGTTTCAGTTTGGGATCTAGCATGATCTCTTGGTTCAGTAGAAAGCAGACCAATATTGCACTTAGTACAGCAGAGGCTGAATACATTGCAGCATGTTCATCTTGGAGCGAAGCAGTATGGCTTCGAAAGATCTTGTCAGTATTATTCGATGCATAGATAGATGTCACTGATATCCTTTGTGATAATCATAGTTGTATCAAGATGACAGAGAATCTCGTATTTCATGATAAGTCAAAAAACATTGAGATCGAATATCATTTCATTCAGGATATGTTTCAGAAGGGATTTGTAAAGCTCAAGTATGTTCCCACCGAGGAACAAGTAGTAGATGTATTGACTAAGACTCTGGCTCGTGTAAAGTTTGAGTACTTTTGAGACAAGATTGGTGTAGTCCAAAAGGACCTCTCTCGAAAGAGGGAGTGACAATAGATGTTGTATCCAGTGGTGAGAAGGTCAGTTTAGGGGAGGGTACATCTAGCTAGGCTTGTTTCACTCGAAAGGGTTAGTAAGCCAGACTAATGACCTGTCGATCCTAGGGGGATTAGTATGTTTGGCTAGGCTTGCTTGGCCCAAAAGGGTTAGTAAGCCAGATAAGGCTTGTTTGGTCCCTAGGGAGATCCATCTTTCTAACTAAGCTTGTTTGGATTGAAAGAGTTATTAAGTTAGACAAAATTCTTGGATGGATCTACCAGATAACTCACCACGATGTTGCTCCAAAGAAGATGAAGGGAAAGATGTATCCTCAGTATTGCTATACTGTTGATTGTTGATGACTGCTAAGATTCTTGATAGTTGTTACAGTATTTCTATATTTATTGTTGATGACTACTGAGATGCTTGATGATTGATGCAGTATTGCTATACTGCTAGCTATTAATGATTGATGTCATGCTTGATGATTATTTGATATGATGATGATTGTCAATAATTATTATGCTGTTGTTATTATTGTGTTGTCTATTTTCTTCTTGATCAATGATTGATTGAGTCTGTATCAGTAATCATACACTCATGATTGTAGTTACATATTACTTCAGTATTCTTATACTGATGATGGTATCAATGTTTTGACATCTATATGCTAATTATGCAAATGATGCTCTAGAATTAGCTGTTGTTGAGTTTTTAGCACTAATAAGCTGATGATGATTGTTGATGTTGTCAGTATCCTTGCACATATATTGCAGATAATAAAGATAAATATGATGTCTCAGTATTCTCATACTGATATGAGAGAAGATGATCCAGTACTCATAATGACGATACATACACGCGATGATTCAGTATTCACATACCGATGTTTCAAGAAGAAGGTCCAGAAGTTGATTCAAGTAGAAGAAACATAAAATATGTTTGAGAGTGTATGAAAGACAAAGAATACAAGAAGAAGATCCAGAAGATGATTAAGTGGAAGAAAAATAGAAGATGTTCGAAACTGTACGAAAGATGAAGACTAAAAGAAGAATATCTAGAAGATAATTCACTAAAAAACAAACATAAGATGTCCAAGAACACACAGAAGATGAAGATTACAGAAGATGTTCTAGCTGAGATCGATGATGAAGATGTTAGACAATGTTCCGAAAATTCCTATGACATATAGAGTCTCACCAGTATGTTGTATAGTTTTAATAGTAGAAATTTCTACTTTAGTTGAATACCTTCCTAGTTAAGAGGGAGTGTTAAAGTAATGTAACTTTGAAATATATTCTATTTGTATTGTATTCCTCCTAATGGAAATGAGTTTGGCCTTGTTAGATTCATTGAAGGATGCAATGTAAACCTCTGAATGTAAGTCGGGTCATTAGTACCCAAGTGTCAATATAGTAAATTCTATTTGTAATGTCCAGTTGTACAAGTCAGCCCTAACAGCTAGTGAAGTCGGTCCCCCCAAGTTAGAGGTCAAGTAAATAGAAGAATATAAATAGGGAGGCACTCCCCTTCATTTTTACACACTCACTCAAGCCGTTTTAGAAAGAGAGAGAAGGAGTAGTGCAACAGAAATAAGGGAGCAGTTTTTGTATGGGTTTTACACTGCATTGGTTGAGTTCTATACTGAGGAAGTTTTGCATGGTTTTCTCCCTTATGGTTTCCCTAAGGAAAATCTATGTGTTCTTGTGTTCTTATGTTTTTGTGCATGTTGTTCTTGCAGTGATATTCTAGTGGATAATTGTTTTAATATATCATCTAAGAAATTTTAAAGAAAATCAACATTATATAGGATCCTTGTCCTCCTCAATGTCTGATGGACCATACCGGTGTCTTCGTCAAATTCTGATGGAATGGACCTAGAATTTCCTAGACCTTCTATTAATTTATCATAGTCCTAATATTATGTGAGATCTTGAGATAACACTTCCTAGACATATTCCAACTCTAGGATAAAAAAATTCATTATAAATTAGGTTATAAGTCCTTCCTTCAAGTAGCAAATTTAGGTATTTAGATCCATACCCAATTTCACAGTGGTCTATAGCCATTCCTTTTAGATTCCAATTCCATAATGAAATGATATTAATCCTTACGTTAATCTCATATGTTCATAGCTTCCCCATCTCCCCCAAATGAAAAATACCAGTAGAGAAATTTGAAGAACTAACAAGGAAGAATATAATAGCCAAAGGCCCAAAGCAAGGATAAACCAAAATTCTTATAGTGTGTTGATAAAGGTCCAAATCAATGTGTTAATTTTTCTTAATTTGCTTAGATGATATATTAAAACAAATTGTCACTAGTAAGATCACCGAAAGAACAACAAGCACAGAAACACAAGAACACAAATATTTTCCTTGGGGAAAGCACAAAACCCGCAAAACTTCCTCACTATAGAACTCAATCAGAGCATTGTAAAACCCAGACAACCGTTATTCGCTTCTTTCTAGCGCACTTGTTCTTCTCTCTCTTGCAAAATAACTTGACTAATTAAGTAAAAATGAAGGGGAGTTCCTCCCTATTTATATTCTTCAGTTGACTTGACCTATAACCTAATAGGGCCGACTTGTCTAACTGATTGGGCCGACTTTTCTAGAAAGACACAAAAAATAACATTTATTATATTGACACTTGGGTACTATTGACCCTAATTACATCCGAAGGTTTACATTGATTCTTTCAATGACTCTTACAAGACCAAACTCATCTCTTGAAGGAGGAACACAATCAATACATCTGGAATATCTTCTGAAGTTACAATACTTTAACACTCCCTTTTAACTAGGAAGGTATTCAACCAAAGTAGAAACTACTACCACAACTGTACAACTGACTGGTGAGTCTCTATATGCCATATGAAGTTTTGGAACATCATCATACATCTTCATCATCGATCTCATCTAGATCATCTTTTGCAATCTCAGTATGTAAATACTGAATCATCTTCTGTACATACTCAATCATCTTCTATCAGTATATAAATACTAAATAATCCTCTAGATCATCTTCTGTAGTATAAGTATGTGAATACTGAATCATATTTTATCACGTCGGTATATGAATACTGAATCATCTTCTGTAGCATCAGTATGTGAATACTGAATCATCTTCTGTCACATCAGTATATGAATACTAAATCATCCTCTGGATAATCTTATGTAAAATCTGTATGTGAATACTGGATCTTCTTCTGTCACATCAGTATGTGAATACTGAGTCATCTTATGCCATATTAGCATATGAATGCTAAGCCATATTTTTCCTACATCAGTATGTAAATACTAAGCTATCATAAGCAACTGAAACATTGTCTGCAACATTAGTATGTAAATACTAAAACATCATCCCCAACATCATTATATAGATACTGAAACATCAACAAAAACCTTATTAGCATGTTAGCACTAAAAACAAAATCATCCATAATTCTATATCATCATTTTCATTACTAGCGTAGATATTCTAGACCATCACCATCACCATCAACATCAAACATCAACATCAGTATAGAAATACTGAAACAAACTCATCAATATTCATTTCAACAATCATCGATAATATTAAACTTTCTACATCAATATAGGAATACTGAAACTATCAATCATCTCATAAATCAACAATCATTAGTATGAGAATACTGAAACTGCTACATCAGTATAGGAATACTAAAACTATCTCAATAATCATCTCAACAATCATCAATGCAACAACACTGAAACTATCTCAACAATCACCAATCATCAATGTAACACCACTAAAACTATCTCAACAATCACCAATATTCAGTGTAACAATACTGAAACTATCTCAACTATCATCAGTATAACAATACTGAAACTATCATCTCAACTATCATCAGTATAAAAATACTGAAGCACACATCTCGACAATCATCACTATAACAATACTGAAGAAATCATCTCAGCACTCATCAATATAACAATACCAAACAAAACATCTCAACAACCATCAATACAACAATACTGAAGAAATCATCTCAGCACTCATCAATATAACAATAATGAAGATACATCTTGCCCTCTAAATATCTTGGAGCATCATCACAGTGAGTTCTCTAGTAGATTCATCCAGGAATTTTGTCTAAATTAATAACCCTTTCAAGCCAACAAGCCTAGTTAGAAAGACAGAAATTCTTGGGGCCCAATAAGCCTTGTCATGTCTTAAAATCCCACTAGGGTTAAACTGATCTAGCTAGACATACTAATCCCCCTAGGATCAACATGCATCGTCGAACTTACTAAAACTTTCAGGACAATAATCCTATCCATACTTTCCCTACTCTAGACTGATCTAGCACAACTACATCCTGTGTAAATTGAACCCAAGTGATAGAACAATTACACTCACAAAATTGCTAATCAAACATGCAAAATTACCATCAAAGGAGACTGAAATTGGTGCATAACACTAATATGTGTTGAATAATTGTACAATAGCCAACCTTGTGAATTCATAGGCTGCTGCAATATGTAATTACATGTATTTGAATGCATAAGGATGCCATTCAAAATAGTAAAAAAGTAGGCTTACTAAATCTAGTCAAATCCCCCATAGGTGCATAAAGCAGTTTCCAAATCCACTTAGAGGCTCACGAATTAGCAAAGTCAAGTAGGAAAGATAATAAGGGATGGAAAGACAAATCATACATGCTTTCATTAGGAGAAAAGGATGGAGGATGATGTGGGAGAAAAACAAGTCAACTACACCTAGTCTTGCTTTCCCTTTTTCCTTAATTCTCAATAAAACAGGCAGCTTTGCAGAAAAAGCAGATATGCACTTTGGAGAATATGGAATAAAGCAGACATGCTAAATATGGTTTCCAGGAGGTTTCCCAAGTGCTCCATGACTCATTTTTAGCAAGTGTTGACTTCTATGACATGTAGAAGGTAACTAGCATAGAGTGGAATATAGGAGACTAGGTAAATACGACAAAAATGATTTAATTAATGTCTAAGGTAGGTAACTATGGGTTGATTATTCTAACACCCCCCTTTAATCCTAAATTTATGAGTAAATATCAAAAAACTATAGGGCCTAGCAACAAGGCTTAGTCACCCTTTACATACTGCATGTCCATTTAACCAAGGAAAGAGGCAAAAACCCAATGGGAAAATCCTCCCTTAAACATGGACAGTAAAACAAAATTTGAAAATATTGTCATCAATAATGCTTCATAGCATGATCATCAATCCCCAGCAGTGATTTGAGATTGTTGAATGTCTTCTCACAACAAAATTTGGTGAAGATGTCTGCTACTTGTTTTGAAGATGCACAGAAGAGTAAGTGAATGGTGCCATCATGCACAAGCTGTCTGATGTAGTGCATATGGGTCTCAATGTGTTTGGTTCTCTGTCTCTGAACTAGATCATTGTAGATTCGAATGGTGCTCTAATTATCACAATAGATAATAGTTGAAAACTCTGATTTGAAGCCACACTCACCAAGTATTCCCTGCAACCACAAACATTGAGTTGCTACATTTACAACTCCTCTGTACTCTGCTTCTGAAGATGAGAGTGCTATGGCACTCTACTTCTTGCTTGACCAGCTAATTGGTCCTTCTACAAGAATGAACACATATCCTAATGTTGACTTTCGATCTGTGTTGTCACCTGCCCAATCACTGTCAGTAAACCCAATCAAATCAAGATCATATTTAGCTTTGTAAAAGATCCCATGAGTTCTTGTTCCTTGAACAAAGTTAAGGATCCTTTTGGCTGCTCTGCAATGGATCTCATGAGGCTGATCCATGTATCTTGAAGCCACACTAACTGCACAAGATATATCAGGTCAAGTGTGTGTAAGGTAAAGCAAACACGCAATCAACTGCCTATACAGTGTATTATTTAGCATAGGAGAAGAACCTGCTTCTTCAAGCTTAACTCCTGAAAGGAAGGGAGTCTTGCTTGGCTTGCAATATTTCATGTTGAACTTGTTCAAAAAATATAAGGCATACTTGGACTGATGTACTTTGATTCCATGTTGGGATTGAGCAATTTTGAGACCCAAGAATTGGCTCAACAATCCCAAATCAGTCATAGAAAATGCACGGTCCATTGCATCCTTCAAGGAGACAATCTCTTTCTTTGAACTTCCTGTAATCAGAAGCTCATCCGCATACAAGACAATAATCATCAAAGAACCATGAATCAGCTTCAAATAAACATTAGGATCATACTTGCATCAAACAAAACTCAATGACAGTAGAAAGTCATCAATCTTGGCATACCAAGCCCTAGGGGCTTGCTTGAGCCCATACAATGGTTTCTTTAACCTGCACACAAAAGATGGATTAGAAAAAAACCCTTGAGTTTGCTGCATGTAAATCTCTTCATTGAGATCTTCATTTAGGAAAGCACACTTCACATCCATGTGATGTACCTCCCACTGCTTCGAAGCTGCAATTGCTAAAGCTAGCCTTATGGAGTCCATCTTTGCCACTGGTACAAAGGTTTCATTGTAGTCAATACCATGTACTTGTGAGTAGCCCTTGGCTACCAATATTTCCTTATATTTCAAAGGTGAACCATCAGCAGCAAAATTAGTCTTGAAAACCCACTTACATTGAACTACCTTCCTCCCTGGGGGAAGATCAACCAGTTCCCAAGTGTTGTTCTTCTGGAGCGAGCTGAATTCTTCTTTCATGGATGTTTTCCATATTGGATCATGTGTTGCATATTCATATGTCTATGGATCTTATTCAACCATCAGATAGTACTTCTCACCACATAAGGAATCTTTCATACAAAGGGCGCTCTCAAACTGAGTTCTAGCCCTCCTAGTGTCACTAGGATTTCCAGCTAGTTCCCCAGCTACATGAATGGTATTTGATGCCCATTTTGGTCTTGTAGGACTGTCAGGATCTATAATCAAATCATAATTATCATACATATCAGAATAAGCAAACTCATTAGTCTCTCCACTTACAATCAGTGGATCTAGTGGTGAAGAAGACTCTCCAACTTCAACTACTGCTAAAGGCTCTTCTTGGAACTGAGCACTTCTTTCAATAAAGGCTTTGTTGGTGCTCAATTTTATCAACTTTTACCATTTTGAATATTCAAAATACCCAAAAAATAGGCACTCTTGGCTTTGGGGCTGCAAAGCCTTTCTCTTTTCAGTTGGAATTCTAGCCCAAGCCTTTGAACCAAAAATCCTAAAATGGGTCACATCTGGCTTGTGCCCACTCCAAGTTTCAAAAGGAGTTTATACCATCAAGATGTTTATGAGGCACCCTATTCAAGATGTAGGATGCATAGTTTATAGCCTCGGCCCAAAAATTTGGTGGCAAAGTATTAGCCTCCATCATGCAAATTGCCATCTCCTTCAGTGATCTGTTCTTTCTCTCAACAACACGATTTTGTTGTGGTGTGTAAGAGATTGAATGTTGCATCTAAATACCTACATATTTACAATATTGAATGAACTCATACTTGACATACTCACCACCATTATTATATCTAAGGATCTTGAGTCTCCTCCCAGATTGGTTTTCAACCAAGGCCTTAAATACTTTGAAGAGGTCAAAAAATTCAAACTTATGCTTTAGGAAGTAAACCCAGCAATACCTGGAAAAGTAATCTATGAAGGTTAGTGAATATTTGGCTTGACTCATGGACACATGAGGAAATGGACCAGAAACATCACTGTGGATCAAATCAAGAGGTGCAGAGGTTCTCTCATGACTAGCTCTCTCAAATTTGTGCTCTGGGTCCTTTTCCTAGGATACAACCTTGACAGACTCCCTTGGAAAACTTAATCTTTGGTAACCCTATGACCATATATTTTTCACTCAAATGAGAAAGATACTTATAGTTAAGATGGCCAAATCTTTCATGCCTAAGCTTTCTTGCCTCATTAGCATGAATCAAAAGAGCAGAGGGGTTTGAGTAGGGTAGAACATGGGAAAACATGTATACCTTCAAAGTGTGATCTACAACACATTTTGCTATGAGTTTACCATTCAAAATATCTGTGATTTCAATATCATCAGGGGAGAAGATGACCTTCTTTTGAGACCTAGTGTGAGTCATCTGATACACTGACAAGAGATTAGAGGCAAGACCTAGAACGTACAAAACATTATTGAACTTACCATGGTCAAGATCAATCCTTCCTTTCCCCAAGCTGTCAGTGAGAGATTCATCTCCCAAAACTATTGGTGGACTATTACGGAGAAAACTTCCTATGTCTTGGGGTACCACAATAGACAGAGTAACCGCAGAAATCAATCCTTTCCCATATGCAAGAGAAACCAAACATCTAACACTAAAGGATCTCGAAACATACCTTATTATGGATGGTTGATGTAGATCCCTGTTGAGCTTTTCCACTCTCGCTTGTATTAGCAATTTTCTCTCTCAACATTCAGAAAACAAGACAAGAATGCTGTATAATTGTGTTAGACCTACCCTAGCATATACAATCAATAACATATAAGCATTTAAAAGCATCCATGGATTCAATACTCATTTAAATACACATTATTGGACAGGAAAAGATATTTCTATTAATATAAATTAGATATTACAATAGTGACAACCTCTATCGAAACGTTTGCGAACTGGAGAAACTAAGTCCTCCACCTGGGCCTCCACCGCTTCAATCCTCCATCTCCCAATAGCAAGCTCACAAGCAAAAGGAAAGCTTGGGAAGAACACAAAGTGGTCCAAGGGACAAAGGGATGCAGACTCAAGTATAAGCTCCGGCAACAATGGACTATGGTTTTCTTTCTCTTCAATTCCTCCCCTTTCAATGTATCCAAAGGGTTCCTTATATAGTGCTTCAATGTGGTAATGGAAGGTCAAATCCGAGCGATCTCAAGGCATATGGAAGGCCAAGAGACAAGTGACTCAGATCCACATCCAGGAGAACTCCAAAACTATTTGGCCTTTTGCACACATCCCGATGTACGCAGGTTTGAGGATCATGTCTGCATATATAAGTGAGAATATGTTTAAAAGTCACGTATAGCAAATAATGCATGCTTTTAGGGATGATATTGGAAACATCAAAGGTACAAAACTGGTCCATGGGGTCCAAAGAGTTTGCAGAGGGATAGGGAAGGCCATAAAGGTGTGATCCACCATGTGTGGTAAAATCAGCTGTAATAGATTCTCCCTAATGTGTGAGGTCAGAGGGGTGATACGATGGCTGGAATACATTAAAAGTACATCCCAGAAGTGGAGTGATGAAGAACCAGGTGGAAGAACCAGCCATCCAATAGTATACTACAATAATCAAACTCTACACATAACTAGAAGTAGATATAGCAATCTTGGATACATAAGAGTACAATGGCCATGAATAGGCATGATACAAAATATGACATGTGTGGTCATCGCCATGTACAATATAGATAGATTAGAATCTCCATGATGAAGATATACAAAGGATCATGATCTCCATAAAATCTGAAGATATATAATGGATCAAGATCTCAATAATGGATGAAGATATCTGACATACACTGGAATCAAGTCAAGAGAGATGAAATCTCATTAACACTGGCACGATCAAGGAGGTAGCATATATGAAATGGAACCAATCTGGAAGGTCTTCTACACAATCCGCTATGAGTACATGTCCTACTATGTGAATAGAGGTGCCGAGGTCAAACATAGTATTCCATCGTCTGATTACCGGTCATTGATGTATATCATTAACAGATGCGAGATCACCCACTGATAATGAAAATGGGAATCAAGGTACTAGAGTGCAAAATAACAAGTGTGAATAAATGTGTTGAGGTCAAACACTTGAAAGGATACATCGATCACGGGACATTGATGTATTTCCAAAACTATCGATGGTAAGAGAACCTGCCACTGATGACTGCAAGTCTCAAGGCACTAAAAAATGACTCTAGATTCCTATCCCAGAATAAATGATCTGAATTCAATGGGATGAAATCCATTGGAAGGAGGGAATTAATGCATCCCTCATGATCCAACATGAGGTACTCAGCAAAGCTGTATAATGTGGAAGGACTCGATCATAATGTGCACGAACCAGTATCAGTACCGAGAATGGCCGACATGCAAAGTCAAGAGAAATGAGGAATGGCCAGCTCAGGTTTCAACTTCTTTCGAACAAGAGAATAAAGGAAAATGGTGACTGAATGTAGGCAACATAGACTCAATATACAAACTGGGACATCTCTATGACACAGAAGGCATCGATAGAGGCTCCATAGGGACTGGAAGCTTAACCAGTCGATGGAGATAAACTCAGAGAAATGAGTACAGCTCCTAAATTCAAACTATTAACCCAACCAATAGATGTGATATACAGTGCTCTGTTTAAAGGCGACACGACTCGACTACTACCAAAGATAACATTTTCCTATCCGGCTTTTTGGTTTTTTGGTTTTTTTTTTTGGACATTTTCAAATATTTTGAAAAGCTTGAAAAAGAATAAAAGTACTTTATAGTTACAGACTAGGAGGAGAGGAGTGTCAAGGGGAAAACAAACTAGTTCCAAGAAGTGAAACATACCTATGCTCAATGCAAGGACACATGTGTAGGATAGCGACACTTGGGGGAAATTCCCCTCCCGGTAAAAAATGGGGAATCAAGCTGCAAAGGATATGTAAAATGGCTCTGCGTGGCTAGAACTGAGACAAAATCGAGCTATATAGATGATAATCAAAGTCAGGGAAGCCGGCATAAGGCTTAATAAGGCAAGAAAAACTCATGATAATGCAATTACAACTTGATATAAGGGAGTCCTGGGGGAAAAGGCCAGCAAAAAATATCAAGAGGAGTATGAGGCTCTTGCGCAAAGTCATGGCAATACTATACAAAGGACTCCCACACCCTAAGGGAAAAAATGTCAGCATGGGCACCAAATGCAAAGCAGGAGCTAACTAGGGCACCCATGTATGGTCAAGCTCTACCATTCACATCATGTCACTTATAAAAGAAACAAGGAGGTTCTGTGACAAGATAGAATGGGTTCATAGCTAAGGTTATAATGAAACGGTCATAAGGTCATGAAAAGTGCAAATGGATGTGAAACCTAACCTATATGCTAGTTTAGACAGAATACCTGAAATCGGCACGAACGGGTCAAAACCACGGTCGAAACAGCGCTCAAAATGGACTCCTACATCATCAAATTAATCCAAAAAGGTCCAAAATGGTCAGAAATGGTCCAAAACTATAGAAAGTGGGTAAAAAATTTCAAAATTTTCAAATTTTTTTTATAAACAGTAAAAAATTCAAAAATTCCAAATCATTTGAAATTTTTACCCATTGAAGCTCAAAACTTCCAACGCGAATTCCGGGAGCTTCGTCCAGCGAAATTCGACACCGTTTCTTCCAGGTAACTCCTCATGTCCTCCTCTTTCTATTTCATTCAAATTTTTTAAATTTCCATGGTCAAATTTAATTTTTAATCCAGTCTAAAATGGTCAGATCAGCCCACACAGATATCGAGATTTTTTCTGCGTATAGGGCTATCCATACACGAAAAAACCTCCCAAAACTGTGTACATATGCGGTTGTTTTGAAAACACTCACATATGTATCCACACAGAAGGTTTTTTAAGGTATCTAATGACCAAAAATCAATTTTAATGTGCAGGATGGTTCTAGAATGGAGAGAGAGGGAACATGGAGATGTAGAAGTGCCTGTCCAAGGTGACTTAATCGCTCAACAAGCTCTTCGTGCATGCTGTCTATATAATTTTTGGTTTTTTGGTAGCCTGAGGGCCAAACCAAGACTCCTACAGATTCTAGTAGACTACTAGGATCCAGACTTAGAGTCTTTTCATATCGATGGGATGTCTCTCACTATAGAGGTAGATGGCATATATTTTATTACTGGATTATCCCGATGGGGAGAGGTGGTGAACCTACGCTCTCGCAGGCCCTGAGGTGGCCTTACCATTGATGAGTACATTGCAGTATATTATTTTCCAGACATAGAAAATGTTGGGAGTCAAACCCCGACAAACTCCATCCAGGTACTAGGACTGAAGGCCATACTATTGGCACTCGGTAGGATAGCTGGTCTAGCATCACTCCGCCAGGACTCATGGAAATTGATTTTATATGCAGTGGAGTGTATGAGACCCACAGTGTATGACTGGAGCACCATGTTGTTGAGTAACATGAAGTAGCAACTCACTGACTGCAAGATGGGCAGGGTGAGAAACTTCGGTTTCGGCAGCATACTGAGCACGTTCTTCTTTAAGCATGTACCGGGGATAAGCCCTAGAGTGGAGATTCCTCCACATAGAGTTAGAGATCTGGCCCAATGACGTTGGGCAAATGTTATGCACAGACTGGGTGGAGGTAGGGTGGCTAACCCCTATCCAGCGAACTTCTTTCCATGGTGGCAATGGCAGATTATTGCCATCGATGATTATACCTATGCGGGAATAGATTTCCAAGGAGATCCGCACATGCCTCTAGCACCAAGAGCGACATATGGTGACATAGGTAACGAATCTCAAACCCTATTTTTAATTTTTTTGAATTAAATTTTTGTTTTTTTGTTTTTTGATATATTATCTCAAAAGACATGTTTTGGTGTGACGACACATACTGACAATCTATCATGTGTATGCAGATGTTGGACCATGATGGCCTGACGGTTTCCCTCATCATAGATGGAGGGGAAGAGGAGATGAAATCATGGGTGTGGATGCAGAGTGGATGCTCCAAAGCATCCACACAAAATTTGTTCACTTGACACACAGGGTACCCATGGCGCAAGTCAAGAACTTGCCTAAGTCCATGCAGCGTTAGGTGGTTGGTGTACCACAAGCATGGGTTTGGTTATTCCGACGACTAGCTAGAGTCGTGGTGTGCTACCATGATCAGAACCCCCCTCCTCCTCCACAAGCTTAGAGACCTAAGAGTGCTTCATTTTTGTACTATTGTGTATTATATTTTGGTGGCTCAGAAGCCCCATTTTTGTATTATGACGTCACATTTTTTATGTTTAATGAAAATCTTTTAGGATGATCGATTTTATTTATTTACATGTGTGTAAAAATGTATGTTTGTGATATGCTTATGGTCTATGAAACAAATGCCAATATAACACATATTTAGCATATGAGTCAGCAACATGATTAAAAATTCTTGAAACATGTATATATGTTATTTTCTCAAACTGTCATTCTAACAATCTCACACGTAAGAATATTCGTAATAATGTGAGATCCCTAACATGATACAAGCCATTAAGCTGTGAAACTACTAACTGTGAATCAAGACGTACTTCAAGAGAGAGAACACCATGTGAAATGGCATCCCGCAATAACTCGATAATGACACTATACTCAGCAACATTGTTTGAAGAAGGTCGTAAACATATGCCTCCTGAAGACAATACCCGACCCATAGGAGTATAAATCACCCAAGTAGCAAAAGCTAAGTTTTGAGTGTGGTGGCTAGCACCATCAGTGAATCCTATGTAAGCGAAAGAATCCATTGACATCTGCCATAAGAAATGAAAGCTAATCAACAAACCCGATCACCATAAGAAAACCTAACTATGCAAAAAACTGTACAATAATATACAATAATCAGCCCTGGCTGAAGATCATGCATAGTATTTTTTAAGATAGAGCCCATATCTAGGCTCCACCAAGGTTGTCCCTTCATAATCCACCAGCTCATAGGAGCCCTTCTCTAACACACGTTTGACTACGTAAGGACCATGCCACATGGGATTAAACTTCCCTTCCCCCAAGGGTTCTTTATCTTGATCCCACAAAAGGACCAAATCACCTTCACTAAACCTCCTCAGACAGATAGATTTATCATATTGGACCTTAACGTGATGCTTATTTACTTCTAGAGCCACTAAGGCATCCCGATGCTACTCATCAAGCTAATCTAAGTGGACCAAACGTTCCTCCAATGCGGAGTGTCTGGTAAAAGCTTTATAGCTATCTTCAACGAAGGGATTTCGCATTCAACTAGAAAGACAGACTCCACCCCATGTATGAGCTGATATGGATAGAAACTGGTGGTAATATTAACCGCGGTCCTATAGGCTCATAAAGCAGGATATAGCATGATATGCCAATTCGTCTTGCTTTGTGTGATGGTTCGTTGGAGAATGGACTTAAGTGATTTATTCACTACTTCAACCTGTCGATTTGCCTTAGGGTAATAAGAAGAGGAGTGCTCCTACTTATACCCTAACTTTGAAGCCAACTCTTCCATCATTCTATTCTAAAATTGCCTACCATGGTCAGTGACAAGCTCTTTCAGAATACTGAACCGAGTAATAATCTGGTTGAACATGAATGCATGGTTGTCTCACCATTGGATTTAACTATGGGCATAGCCTCAGCCCATTTTGTGAAATAATCAATAGCCACTATAATGTGATGATTCCCCCCAGCTGAAGCTGGGTTGCAATCCATGAATTCAAGCCCCCACTTGGTGAAGGGACCAGCAATGATAATCAGATGTAACAGGGTAGGATGTGAGCACTTATTGCATGCAAACACCTGGAAAGGGTGGCACTTCTTGACTGCATTGACACAATCTTTGAAGATCGACGGCCAAAAATATCCTGCTCTCAATATTTTTTGGGTTGTAGAAAGCCCAGATAAATGACCACCACACACCCCTCCGTGGCAATCATTTAGCACAACCTCAACCTCGTCATGGGTTAAACAACGACGTAAAATGGAATATACCCCACGGTGGTACAAAGTGTTATCCACTATAAGGTATTTCTTAGATACATGACATAATTGTCGTCGCTCATCCTGTGAAAGGTGAGTAGGGACCTTGAATGTTTGCAAATATATAATGATATCCCCATACCATGGGTCGAAAGTTGAGATAAGGAAAATATGCTCATCGATAAATGTATCTTCATAAACCTCCTCCTCCTCCACACTTGGAAAATCAGAAATGAGATCCACAAAAATCAATGATTTCTTCGATTTCGCCGAAATGAATTCGACATCAAACTCTTGCAAAATGAAAATCCACTTATTATATTTTCCCCCGATCATCCTTCTAGTGAGGATGAACTGTAATGGATTGACATGAGCTACCACCAAGTTCTGGCGAAGGAGAATGTAATGTCTCAATCTCTGAACCGCATGAATGGTGGCCAACGAAAGTTTCTCCACATGAGAATAATGGATTTCTGCATCAATAAGGTTCCAGCTCAAATAATATATGACATGCTCGTGGAGCTCCTCATCCTCCTGAACCAAAACCATACCAACCGTCTCCATGGACCCGGCCACATAAATAAAAAAATCACGGCTATAGTTAGGTGGACTAAGCACGGGGGCTGATGCTAAGGCTTGCTTAAGAGCATCAAAGGACTCATGGGCTCACTCATTGCAGCAAAAAATAGTGCCCTTCTTTGGAAGATGCATAAATCCTTTAGTCAAACTGGCAAATTTAACCATGAATCTCCACAAGAAATTTTCCATGCCTTGAAAACACTGAAGGTGTCTAATATTACGTGGGGGAGAAAATTTAAGTATTGCCTCAACCTTTAAGGGATCGACTCTTATACCCTCCTTGGATACAATGAACCCTAGCAAGTGACCAACGGTTATGCAAAAGATGCACTTATGAGGATTTAACCTAACCTAGTAATGGTGGCATCTCTCGAATACTAATCTCAAATGGTATGGATGACGCACTCTCAGACGAGAATGAGCAGCAAGATCATCCAAATATACTTCGATAATTGTTTTGAGATCATGAAAAATCAAGGTCATAGCTCACTGAAAGGTCGCTCCGATTTTTTTAAGACCGAAAGGCATCTTCCGATATTCAAACGTACCCTAAGGACAAATAAATGCAGTTTTATGTTGATCCTCAGGTTTGATATGAATCTGATTATGTTATCCCTAAAGTTGAACCTAGACTATTGGGGTTCAAGCTCATAGAAATCTTTAAAGATAATTCAATCTTATAAAATCAAAATCAATAACTGAATTGGTATGTAATCAAATATATAGGAAAACCACATAACCATTAAAGAGATGTATGACATAAAAGATAATACAAAATTCAATAACAGGGGAAATACGAGCACGAATTTATGGAATGGATCTGACTTTGTCACTAAATGTTTGAAAGATAACTATATTTTATTACAAGAATCATGTAATGGATTGTATTTGACCACACACAGGATAAATCATAAAAAATACAATTCATAAAAAATACAAAACCAGCTCACAACCATAATCATATCAAAGTAGAACCTGTATTGAAGATGCAAAGAGTTTGATGTCATACAGTATACATCAAAATTGGATTCCCATCTCCGATTGCCACCCTTCATATCTAGCTACTACCCCTTATATACAAAACTTCTGAGTTTTTGAGATAGTTATCAGATCCTATTTCTATGGATCGAATTTCTTCAAAAATAGCAAAGTTGATCTTCTTAAAACAATCTTAATACAAGTGTAATACAAAATAAAAATAGAAATAGACATCTGTCAAACCCTAATTGCTTTCAAAAGCCAACTATCATTCTAAGTCTAAAGACTCTTAGAAGCCTCTGCCAAAATAGTTAGATCACTTAAAACCTGGGATCTTTTTTGCAATCTGGCAAACTCAGCATCTTTGTTCTCCATTTGATTGTGTGCCTCCTTACTCTGGGTCTTCATGTGTTCATACTGCTTCTGGATGGTTCTCTTCTCTTTCAATGTGTCTTTAGATATTTAAATTAAATTTTGATAATATGCTTCTTTCTCCTCCAAATCCTCTTGTAACCTTTTATTTGCAGTCATTAACTTATCATTGATACTCTGTAAAAACTTGGTTTGCTCCTTATATGTCTACAAAGACTTCTTAATCTGGTTCAATGCTGGAGCTATTTCAATAGATTTTTCTTTCATAAAAACCTCATATTCTTGTGGTAGCTTCGAGACTGAACAATCTTCCAAGCACACCTATTTATTTGTGCAAAATATTTCAGGTATAGATCCTGCAACACCCTGAAAATCAATGAAATTTTCATTATCTAAACAATATTGGCCCTTTGATGCGTGTATAGTTTCCTCACTGAAAGAATCATTTACCATTACAATCTATTCACGGTCTTCATTTCTATTCTTTGGAATATGCACTAATTCCATTTCTACCTGCAACTTACTCGTTAGCCTAGTCCTAGGCTTCAAACCAATGCTTTCTGATTTGAAAAGTTGAACTCGTTCTTCATTCTTTGAAGTTATATTCTTTAACATCATACTCAATGTTTCAGGGTTTTAATCTATAACTGAAACTTCAGGAAACAAGTTATTCTGGTTTGGTTCTTCTACAAAACTCTTTCCTTATGCTGCAACATACTCAGCTTGTTCTTCATGATTTCTCATTTGCTAGTTCAAGCCTTCTGTTATCCTTTTTCCCTTTTCTTTGGTTTTTTCTTCAAACCCTAACTCTAACAGAAAACTTTCCCAAGTACGTTCTTCTCTATTCAATTGTAAAATCAACAACAATTTTATTAAACCTTGATGGTATACAGAACGAGCAGTATATTTTGCATGGGCTTGAACCCATGTAACCATCTTTTGCAGGCTTTTCAATAGATAAAATGGGAGATTGAGTTTTAAGCTTCCATTGAGATGCATTAACAACCTTAAATGATATTTGAGGACCCTATCATAGTGACCTTCGCTTGTAATATAATTTTGAACCATTTCCAAGGGAATTTGCCAATTGGGTTTTATCTTACTTACATGAATACCATTCTTCCAGTCTAAATTTTCAAACCCTGGTAGCAAGAACTCACCATAGTTTCCCTGAAAGTCCCGCTGCTTAAATCATCTTTCTCCTTGTGCTAGAACCCTTATTGCTTCTACAATAGACTATTCATTCACCATGAACTTCAAACTCTTGAGCTGAACCACTCCATCTTTGTAATTTTTTATGAAGGCCATAGTCACCTGTGTATGACAACCCTACAAATTTTCACAGAAAGAAAACCAACCCGCATTTTTCATCAACTGGGCTGACCTTGGAAATTGCAATATCCATTGTGTATTATCGGGCTCCAGTCTGCAAATCAAGTCTCCTAGTCTTCTTTTCACCACAATATTTGAGTCTTCCTCTATTGTTACTTTCGGCATTCTGCAAACTCTTCAAAATACAAACTTCACGGAGCTAATGGAATTCGAAAACAATAGTATAACGGGTTTTAGAGAAATATGGAATATCACTGTCAACTGTCAAGACTGTCAACGTTGGTACCATTACTCATTATATCAAATGCCTTGATTTCATACGAAGAACACTTGTGAAAGCAAATGAATGACACAATCTATAAATTCATCATTTAGACAGGCCTGCCTTCAAGAAATAATAATGATGCTTTTAAACCATAGTACCAATCTTGTCAAATATATATTGTTTATCATGTGTTTGAATACATCCATATACCATCATTTCATTGTCACATTTCTTCAAAACAAATGATATTTATGAATAAAACCATCTGGCAACAATGCAATATTCTAAGGAATGTTGCCAGTTTATATAACCCAATTTATAATTAATTCTATCATAAAGACTCTTGCTCTTAATACAAGTTCATAACTTTGAATAATAATTGATTTGAGCCTTCAAAGGAAATCACAATAAAAAATATAAAAATTATGACACTCACCGGGTACAAAATAAGGTAATATTAAAGATATGAACTCAATATAAACAAAAAAATATAAAACCCTAGGATAAAAATGAAAAAACAACCATAGAGATAACATATTATATCCAGAAAAACCATCCATAAAGGAGAATACCTCGCTTCCCGCACACTCATCCAAAATCTGATCAATAAATGGTGTGGAAAAATTATCCTTAGGACAAGCATGATTTAAATCACATAAATTAGTGCATATACAGATCTCTCCCTGCTTCTTATCCATCGGAACGAGATTTGAAACCCACTCTGTCAAGGGAACAAGATAGGTAAAACCGGATTTTAACAGCTTCTCTATCTCATCCTTAATAGCGGGTGCTTTTCTAGGATTCATCGCATGCAAACATTGTCGAATATGCATCACATTTGGATAGATCTTAATTTCATGTTTGATAATATGAGGGTCGATACCCAGCATTTCCTCATATGACCAAGCAAATACGTCATGAAACTCTTTAAAAAACTCAATATACTCATTAATCTCATCAGGGGAACAATCCACCCCAATGTAGATGTTCTCAACTTTTCCAAGATCACGATAGATATTGATAGGAAATGTAGGTGATAGGTTCGCCATGTTCCCATCATCCATCTGACCAGGAGAGCTCAATGGAACCATGGGAATACCAATATTCTTACTAAGAATCTCCCTATAGTCCTCACGCTCCAAACGGTTAAGCTCGAGAAGAAAATATGATCTATGATGCAACTCTTCCCAAGGTGGCTCAACCCTCGACATGGCCTCAATAATGGCTTCATCTGATGGAAAAACACCATCAAGGCAATCATTGCGTGATAGGAATGAACTGCCCATGCAGGAAGCATAGATGGGTCCTCCTCCTCCATCCGCGAAGAGGAAGGACTAGGCTCTGCAACGCAATCAAGATTCGCTTGATATGCTATCATTGTTGCAGGAAATGGTACATCCGTTTCGACAGGTCCATTTGAAGGACTCGGTGAAGGAAGAATCCAAGGATCTTCCATATGGGTAGTGCGAAAGGACACCGACTTCAACGAAGATGAATCCCTACCGAAACTAGATCCAATCATAAGAACGGGTGCAGGACAACTAAAGGTCCCCATAAGGGATGGATACATACCCACACCCACACTCCCAGTTGTCAGCTGAGAATGATCGATAATCAGGATAGAAGCTCCCGATGTTGCACTGACACTCAGATTATGAAATGATGTCTGATCAATCGTAACAATATTCCCATTAAATGGAAAGCATACTACTCAAAATAGAGAAGAGGCTACAGCTTGCATACTATACATCCAATTCCGGCCCAGTAAAAGATTGTAGTCAAGGGGCACATCAACCACCTCGACCTCGATCGCGATAGTATTCCCTCCCAATTGGACCTTAAGAGAAGGAAGAATCTTGTGCAGCCAAAAATATCTAGCATCAAAGGAATTCAACATGTTAGAGGATTGAGACAACTCGGGAGAACCCAAACCCTTCCAGCATGACAAAGACATCACGGAAGCAGTAGTGCCTTTGTCAATCACAATGTGTTTGACAGTCATATTAAGACACTCTACATGAATCAAAAGAGAAGAGACATGTAGTAAGGAAAACAAGGCTATAGTCCCATGGTTTAAAATTTGATTACTAAAGAAGAGTTATCATCATTAACTCCAAGAGCAAAAAGCAAGGATTTCCTTTGCGGAGGACAACTCTGAAGTACTTCAAGTGTGGACATCGCACAAGGCATTTGGCCCAAATCCTTGACAATGGAATAGTTCTGAGCAGATTGAGCATTAGGATTGTGCCCTGAACACTTTAGGACTCCCTTAGGAATGCGAGGTGCAATTTCAGATTTATCCATAAGGTTTTTGATACGCAAAGGGCTCTCGAGTGGAGTGGGTTCTTTTCCAAGGTCCGGTTTTGACGAACCATAATATTTCACACAAGTCACAACCTTAGTAGCATGTACCATGTTGATGTGTCACATCCCCAACCCTCTGACCGGCGAAGAGGACGTGACTAACACCACAACAACAAACAAACGGGCAAACAGCCCCATGAACATGAATAGACATGAAAACAGTCCCATAACCAGTAACAAGGATAAATGCTGAAATTAAAAGCTTAATGTAATGCATACTAAGATGCATAAAACATACAAAGATACACAGTTCATCAACATTCAGCGGAAGCAACACACACATTCCAGCATTTAACATGTTCATCATAATTCATGAATCAATAGATATAATTGCAGAGATGAAATAGTCATGAGTACTTATCTTTTGCTGAAGGAATCGCCCCGCAACCAGCTATGGCACGGCAACGTTCCACCCAAACATAGGCCAGCGTGCTCATCAATCTCTCAGCAACACTGCCACCCCCGAGCTGGGCATGATTCCTCCAGGAATAAGGGTCAATGTAGGCTTACACATAGCCAAGGGACACAAATCAGCAAGCCAACACAGCTGGGTTTATCAGGCCATCAACAAATCGGCCAAGCCAGCACAGTCCAAGGACCAACCACTACATACCTGTAGAAAACAATGCCACTCATGGCTCTGTGAAGAGGGCACAGACAACTAGATGACATCCCCAACCAACAGGTGAAACACAGTTCAAGCCACAAGACAACTCAGAGTTGTTCTTGGCCCTAGCGTGGCCAAAACAACTCAACAGCAACCCAAACCAGGGTACATCAATAGCCACAACCCCATAACAAATGATGGCAACATTACATAGTCCTCAAAACAGAGGAGAAGCCAAAATCCCAGCGTAGACATGGGAAAACACAAACGCAGACCACAGCAGATAGCATACACGGCCACAATTAACAAGGAGACATATACATACCACCGAAACCGGTATGGAACACACAGGCCGACAAATAGCGTGAGAGAGGGGAAGCAACCCACATCCCAGCAAGAAATCGCACCCCCTTCTCACTCAGCTCTACGTGAGTAATATGAATCAACCTCCTCCTGCACACCCCTGTGTGAGAGTGAACAAGACTTCCCCTCATGCGTGAGGATGAACAGCTCCACTTATGCGCGCGGATGAACAGACCAACGGGAGGAATGAACAGACCACCGTGAAGTGATACCAGGCGTGAGAAGGGGAGCGACCATCCCTGCATGAGAGCGAACAAGAAATGGAGAGAATGGCAGTGGAGGTTTCTTCCAACGTGAGGTCAACCTGCCAAACTAACGCCTCCCCATGCCCACGTTTCCTCAAGCAATAACTGCCCTCAACAACTCAACAAAACATTGAAGAGGTTGGATGAGACAAGGAAGATGGTAAATCAAAACAAGGTAGTAACACATGGGTTTCCCCCCCATAGACCAAGGTTTGACATCCCCCACCCTTATCCTTTGGAATCATGCCTTTTTCATTTCAACGTTGCACTGCTGTAGCTAGTTGTGGGTTTATTTTTATTTGATGTGCGTATTTACATGATGCCAAACTGTAATGTGCCGGATAGCACGATATACCATCGGCAACTATCCCCATTTCCGAAACATACACAACCAAATCGATGGTGGGGCTTTTGCCTTTAGCTCCTCACCGTGATTAATTACATTATATACATCATGCAAACGGGGTCAAAACCAGGGTGTTACATGATGCAACTATGACCAGTATTGGCTTCTGACGAATTTTGATCTACACTCGACGCACAATGAGGATCATTGGTCCTCGAGTTCATATTTTGATTATGGGGTAAAGGATTGGTTAGCACAGTTGGGCCCTGTGCTATGAATCTTGAGGCATCTTCCATATGAGGGCACAAGTGAGTGAGGTGGTCCTCCTTACACAATTTGCAAGGAAACTTAACCTTACGTTTAGACTGCTTGTCCCCCCAGCATTGCGGGCATTCTTGTCATTAAAATTGGCATTTTCATTCTTGTTCCCACCCTTACGATTATTTTTACCCTTTTTCTTATTCATTTTGGGCTCCTAGTTGCCCTTCTGGTCTGACGATTGCATGGAAAGTAAACTCGCGGTTTGGGTGGGTTGAGACGAAGTCGTGGCTTGTCCCGAAGCAGATTGATTAATAGACAATTGAATCACTTGTTTCACAATCAAATATGTAGGTTTGGCACTTGTGCAAGCCACAATTCCATCGGCATGTGGTCCAGGCTTGATCTTGGGATCGAAAATAGAAAGTGGAGCATTAGGTATGATCTCATACAAAAGTATGGATTGAGCATAAATCAAATCCAATTCTTGTGCCCTAAAAATTGCTTGTTCCTCGTTCTGGACTTCGGATGTAGAAACATCCTTCGCGATGTAAGGTAACAATGATTTGAGGAACCATTCAAGGAGAAACTCCAGTGGTATGAAGGCTTTAATCAACCTCTTCCGTCTATGCCACTCTTGGATATGATCCGATATGTGTGTGGCTTTGTCTTGTCAAAATGTCGACAAGAGTTCTGTACCAACGTCATAACGCACGGGTAGTTGGAAGTGATTAAGGAAATTCATATCAAGGTCATCGAACAAAATGAATGCCCCCCTTGGTAACTCTATATACCATTTTTTTGTAGGCCTTATGAGGGTGCATTGAAATAGCCTTAAACATATTGAGTCATCATGTAAGGAATTGGAAGCCTCACTAAAGGTGAAAAGTAGATACATGTTCACTAGGATCTTCTCCTGCTTTTCCCACGAATTTGGGAATGTATGAAAGGAAGCTTGTTAGGGACGGTCGACTAAGCCGGGCCATGAGATACCGGATCATTCATGAGTCTCGATAAGTCAGGTAAGTTTAACATTGCGAAGAAAGGGAGCCTAGGTTGAGCTAGTCTATTCCACGCTCCTTGACAGTTTTGGTTCATATAAGGCTGACCACTATAAATACCATGGCCTTGGCCATAATATCCTCCTCCTGTTTGACCCGTGTAGGGCTGCATGGAAGCATTATGATGTGGTGTACCTTGACTATGCGGTGCTACAAATCCATAATTAGAGTAAGCGGTTTGTTGATACCCGTAACCATAGTGTTGATAGTTCTATCCATAGTGCGGTCCATAACATTATCCATGAGAAGCTCCATAAGGTGTCCCATGGGATGTCCCATGAGAAGCTCCATAATTAGAGATATGGGGAACTCCTTGCGATGGACCGTGAGACAATCCAGAAATAGGAATATGCCCTCCCGAGACAACAGGAGATACTTGACTTTGAGATACTACCGTGCAAGTAGTCGCAGTACGAACATGGCTAGTAGCAATATTCTGGCTCGAAGGACCACATGAATGAGGGGGAGGAAGGGTTGTCAAAAATGCAATCAAATGAGTAGGGTTTGAGGACAAAGGGACATGTGAAGGGATGTAAGTAGTATTCCCTATGGTCACTCATCTCGGTTCTGGTATCTGCATATGACTAATAACAATGGGTCTAGGACAGACATGTGAGGTAGCTTCCACCGCCGAGATGGAAGGTGCAATGTGATTAGTGCTCCCAAATCTCTCCGCATGGAAAGGAATAGGAGTGCCCCCAGGCATAGTGCTAGGTTCCATTTCTGACTCGGCATGATGTACCAGATCATGTGCAGGGATATCAGGTATGCAATAACGAATATAACTAGTGCTTGTGGGTTCATTATGAGTCTCATCACCCGGTAAGCAATACCGATGACCTGTGAATGAGGGATCATAACCAGAATGTGAAGGTATTTCTGGTGAAGGATCACATACAGGAGTATAATCTACATCCCCAACCTCTTGAGGTGGAGAAAACATCTCAGGAATCTCATCCTCGCAATCTCCCATCAAGTGTGAATGAATGTGAGAAGTAGTCCACCCGGACTATCTGTTTCTCTCTCCCAAAGGAGGAGGAGATGTGGAAGGAAGAATTCCTACTAAATGACAAGAATGGCGAAGTGCCACACCCGAATCCATAATGACTCAAAAAAATTAAAAAGACTCTATCTAATTACGCAAACCCTAGGAAAACTAGTGTGTACAGAGCATACACCTATACAATGTAAAGCCAGATCACAAGCAAACAAGGGTAGGATATGTGAGCTCCCGAATAAAGCAGGTATGTCTCACCTAGGAGAGGCTTGAGACTCTCATACACAACAAGCGGAGGTTCGTAACCAATTATAGTGGCCCTCAGATTCAACGCATATATTGACTGTGTTGTCCAACCCCTACCTAGCCTGGACACGTGCAGAATAACCTCTACGAAGTACCCCCTTGATAACCTAGGTAAGGAAACTAAGGTCACCTCAATATAAGCAATGCTCAGGCAAACAGTCGTAGGTGGGATTGACCGTATGGGCAGGGTAGCAAAGCCTGAAACTCTCAAAAGAGCCCCTAGATATGAATACAATCCTGGAAATATCTCCGTTGCTACTTAGTTATGACCAGGGGTCATCCCAATCATTAACCGCTCACACTACCTTGTGCTTAACTCCCTTGTAAGAGGAGGATCCTGAGAAACACTAATTATACCAAGGAATTTCACACTCTCGCCTGGACAGACACATACATGTTTCGTTTAGTGATATTGGACAATTTACTCACAATGAACTATTCCAAGACCCTAAAACCTAATCTTGTTGGTGCACCCTATAAAAGAAAAGAGTGTAATTCATTTTATTATGCGTTGATTTTAATTAGCTTATTACTCAAAAGGGAAAATTATCATGCAACTAATGGTGTTATGACGCAACAAGAAGTAAAATGCACACCTAACAATCAATGCAAATGCACCGTGTCAAATGAAAAATGCAGTATGCTACTACGTGAAATTCATTAGAGGAAATTTCAACTCAAAATGGGCCTCCTAAAATGAATTAATAAAATAATAGTTAAAATAATAAAATAATATTTATTAATTTTGGAGGAAGAAAAGAAAAAAACTAATTTTTTGATTGTATTTTTGACATATCTCCCCGTGTTTTTACTCAAATTTCGATCGCGAGAGCTCGTTGGATGCGGAATTAAATTCCACATCCAACGAGTACCCACTCGGCATACTTTTGATGGGCCCCGCTACCCCAAAAACAAGAAATACCTAAAAAATGAAATGATGACGTCATCATTCCATTTTTTCAGGTATTTCTTGTTTTTGGGGTAGCGGGGTCCGTCAAAAGTATTCCAAGTGGGTACTCATTGGATTCGGAATTTAATTCCACATCCAACGAGCTCTCCCGATCGAAATTTGAGTAAAAACACGGGGCGATATGTTGAAAATACAAACGAAAAAAGTAGTTTTTTTTATGATACGTATCCCCAAATTTATATTAAAAAAGTGTTTAAGACCTATACGGTATTTCAAATTTAAAGCAATTTCATTGGCTAACACATGATGACATGGAATTTGAATAAAAGTTAAAAGGCCCATTTTGAGTTGAAATTTCCTCTAATGCAAAATTTTCCTTCAAATGAAGATGCAATCATTCCTATATGAAAATCTGACTAATATTTTTCCAAGCAAACCTAGTGCAAGTACCATGCAAAATGTAAAATGCAACAATGCATAATGATGCAAAAAGCAAATATTTTTATATTTTTTGAATTAAAATGAGATAATAAAGAAAAAGTATGACCCTACAACCCCCAAACTCTGCAACACTATTCAGACAACACCCAAGCAAAGCACTAAGGCAAAAGAGACATAATGCACTAATCTCAAAAACAAAAAATAGAAAATGCAAAGACAAGAACATTCTCAAAAAAAAAAAAATCAAACTAAAAAGCATCTCTGGTCAGAAACAGAGGTGTATACAGACTCCAGAAGCATCCAAGAAGACTCACCAATTATCCAAAATCACCTAGCAACACTTAATCTTCCCCAAAAAGGAAAAACTCGGGGCATACGTGACTGTGTGCAGAAAACCCGCGTATAAACGCAGATATCCCAGTAAAAACTGCGTGTACACATGACTGTGAAGACAAAACTCACATACAGGAAGAAAAAGAGATAAAAAAGAAGGCAAGCAGACCAACTGAGACAAAATTTACTCCTATCAAACACTCTAGGAAAACATGCCCCTAGACCCGACTTAGAAATAGAGAAATAAGAGCAATTCAATAACATTAAATGCCGATAAAACCCTCAAAAGAAATGACTAGGAAATCCCCAGTATGGTCGCCAATTATATTATAGAGAAAACTTCCTATGGCTTGGGGTACCACAACAGACAAAGTAACCGCATAAATCAATCATTTCCCAAATGTAAGAGAAACCAAACAACTGACTCTAAAGGATCTCGAAACATACCTTATTCCAGATGGTTGATGTAGATCCCCATTGAGCTTTTCCACTCTTTCTTGTATTAGCAATTTGCTCTCTCAACATTGAGCAAACAAGACAAGCATGTTATATAATTGTGTTAGACTTACTCTAGCATATACAATCAATAACATATAAGCATTTAAAAGCATCCATGGATTCAATACTCATTTAAATACACATTATTGGACAGGAAAAGATATTTCTATTAATATAAATCAGAGATTACAATAGTGACAACCTCTATCGGCATGTTTGCGAACCAGAGAAACTGAGTCCTCCACCTGGGCCTCCACCACTTCAATCCTCCATCTCTCGATAGAAATATCACAAGCAAAAGGAAAGCTTGGGAAGAACACAAAGTGCTCCAAGGGACAAAGGGATGCAGACTCAAGTATAAGCTTCGGCAACAATGGACTATAGTTTTCTTGCTCTTCAATTCCTCCCCTTTCAATGTATCCAAAGGGTTCCTTATATAGTGCTTCAATGGGGTAATGGAAGGTCAAATCCGAGTGATCTCAAGGTATATGGAAGGCCAAGAGACAAGTGACTTGGATCCACATCAAGGAAAACTCCAAAACTATTTGACCTTTTGCACACATCCCAATGTACGCGGGTTTGAGGGTCATATCGGCGTATATACACGATAATATGTTTAAAAGTCACATATAGAAAATAATCTGTGTTTTTAGGGATGATATTGGAAACATCAAAGGTACAAAAATGGTCCATGGGGTCCAAAGAGTCTGCAAAGGGACAGGGAAGGCCATAAAGGTGTGATCCACCATGTGTGGTAAAATCAGCTGTAACATGGACCTTTTGACATGTCAATATCAAAGAATGCCTCCTTTGTCGAAACCATTTGTCTAGAAGCTCCAGAGTCTATGATGAAGCTAGGTGAGCTTGATGTGCCAAAAACCAAAGCATGTACTCTCTCTCTGTCCTCTGAATTTGATCCTCCTTCCCTCTTCTTTGAGCAACTAGGAAGGGAGATGTTATTCTTCTCCAGCAATTGGGTCAACATGTCAATTTGCTTCTTCATACAAGAGCTCTCAGCATGATAACCCTTACTACAGTATGCGCACTTGCTCATTTCTCCTTTGTTCTTCTTCTTTTGGAAGTTCTTCTTAGAGCCTTGGGGTCCTCTTGAGACTTGTTCTTGTCTCTCTTTTTCTCAGGTGGCTTCTTAGATTTCTTCTTGCCTTTTGAATCCACCCTTGAATCTCTAGCAACAAAGCTTATTCTTTGGAAGTTTTGATGGTGCCCATCATCACCAATTTATCTTGTTCCTGTGTGAGGGATTCCATGAACTCTACAAGCTTAGGCATATTCCAGGCTCAAGCTATCAACTTGGTGGAATGGAACGTTGAAACAAACATTGAATAGTCAGGGCCAAGCTTCGAGAGTATGGCCAAAACTATTTTCTCTTCCTTCTTTTCAATTCCATGCTATTTTAGCTGCAAAACAAGGGATTTAAACTTGGAAAAATAGAGTTGCAAGGATTCGAAGCTACTGGGACTCAAGGAGATCAATTCATTCTTGATTTGATGTCCTCTCATCTCATCTGTCTTACCAAAAAGATCTACAAGCTTCTCCCACACTTCATTAGGTGATGTCAATCCATCAACATGGAAGAGGAGGTCTCTTGAAATGCTCAGACACAAAAGACCATAGGCCTCATCCCTCTTGTTGTGCCATTTTATTTTCTCTGCAGCTGCATTGGGCTCTGTCTCAGTTGCCATAGTAACCCTATAGAGACCTTTTTCTCTCAACAATATCTCCATCTCATCTTTCCATTCAAAGAAATTAAATGGAGTCAAGATGATCTTCTGAGATTGGTCCATAGCTCAGAAATTGTGCCCTTCAGTCAGCAGAATATGCTCCCAGTCAAGATGTTGAACCTACAATAGCAATATGGAAGGAGAGAAATCGATCTACAAAGGCTCTGATACCATGTGGAAATTGAACCCAAGTGATATAACAATTACAATCACAAAATTGCTAATCAAACATGCAAAATTACCATCAAAGGAGACTAAAATTGGAGCATAACACTAATCTATATTGAATAAGTGTACAATAGCCAACCCTGTGAAGTCATAGGCTGCTACAATATATAATTACATGAGATATTTGAATGCATAAGGATGCCATTTGAAATAGTCAAAAAGTAGGCTTACTAAATCTAGTCAAATCACCCATAGATGCATAAAGCAGTTTCCAAATCCACTTAGAGGCTCATGAATTAGCAAAGTCAAGTAGGAAAGCTAATAAGGGATGGAAAGAAAACTCATACATTCTTTTATTATGAGAAAAGTATGGAGGATGATGTGGGCAAAAAACAAGTCAACTACACCTAGTCTTGCTTTCCCTTTTGCCTTAATTCTCAATAAAATAGGCAACTTTGTAGAAAAAGCAGATATGCGCTTTGGAGGATCTGGAATAAAGTAGACATGCTAAATATGGTTTCCAGGAGGCTTCCCAAGCACTCCATGACTCATTTTTAGCAAGTGTTTACTTCTATGACATGTAGAAGGAAACTAGCATAGAGTGGAATATAGGAGACTTGGTAAATAAGACAAAAATGATTTAATTAATGTCTAAGGTAGGTAACTATGGCTTGATTATTCTAACACATCCTTCTTCCATCTACCATCACTCCCTCTTTCGAGCGAGGTCCTTTTGGACTACACCAAGCTTATATCGAAAGTATTCAAACTTTACATGAGCCAGAGGCTTAGTTAACACATCTGCCACTTGTTCCTCTATAGGAACATATTTGAGCTTTACAGCTCCTTTTTTAACCATATCCCAGATGAAGTGATATCTAACTTCGATATGCTTGGTCTTATCATGAAACATCGGGTTTTCTGTCATCTTGATACAACTATGATTATCACGAAGGATATCAATAACATCTATCTCTACATCAAATCATCCTTCCAACATCTTTCGAATCCATATTGCTTCGCTACAGGTTGAACATGTTGCAATGTATTTATCCTTTGTCATGCTAAGTGCAATACTAGTATGCTTTTATTGAACCAAGAGATCATCCCTAATGCCAGACTAAAGCAACATCTCGAGGTGATTTTTCTATGTTTAGCACTTCCTTCTGAATTTTAATATGTAAATCCATGTAATCTGATCTCGCCACTAGATGCATATTTGAGACCGTAATCTAAAGTTCCCTTTAGATACCTCATTACATGTTTTGCTCCAATAAGGCGAATATGCTTGGGATTCACCATATAATGACTTAGGGTGTTTACAACAAAACATATATCTGGTCTTGTATTGGTTAAGTACACCAGAGAACCAATAATCTATCTATATAAAGTGGCATCAACTACTTCTAAAGAATCATCATTCACTAACTTCAAACCTGTTATCATCGAAGTAGTCATAGCCTTGAAATCTATCATTCCAAATTTTTTAGGATTTCTACTACATATTTTCCTTGGTTTATGAAAATCGCATATGGATACTGCCATACTTCAATACCTAGAAAGTAATGCATCATTCCAAGGTCTTTCATCTCAAACTATGCAGCAAGCTTCTTCTTACATTTGATGATGGGTTTATATTCACCTATCAAGAATAGATCACTACATATAGTAGTAATATCATAATCCCATCATCCTCAAATATACAATAGAGTTTGGAATCTACTTTACTTTTTTTAAAGCCTAAGCTCAGTAGAAATCCATCGATTCTTCCATACCATGCTCTAGGTGCTTGCTGTAACCCATACAATTCCTTCTTGAGTCTACATACATGATTTTTCTGATCATTAGTATCGAACCCTTGTAGTTGTTCGATATATACTTCTTCTTCAATCAAGCCATTTAAAAAGTATGTATTTACATCCATTTGATGCAACTTCCACTTCATGTCGGATTCCAAGGAGAGGATGGTTCTGATTGAGGTGTTCCTAGACACTGGTGCAAAAGTATTCTCATAGTTGATTCCCTCTTTCTCAGAGAATCCTTGAGCTACAAATCTTTCCTTGTACTTCTCTATACTACCATCTGTTAAGTGCTTAGTTTTGAAGACCCATTTCGAGGATACCACTGACTTGTATTTTCGTCTTGGTACTATTTCCCATGCATCATTCCTTATAATGGATTGGTACTCCTTAACCATTGAATCAACCCACTCATTTTGTTTTATTTCTTCTTAAAAACATGGCAGTTCTTTATCAACTAGATTACACATCACAACCACATAACTAGTGTATGGATTTGGCTTCTTTCTTTCTCGGGTGGTTCCTGCTGGGGCACCATGTCTTTTTTCTTCTTCAATTGCTTCATGGGCCCAGGAAGGTTTTCTCTTTCTAGAAATCATTTCACTAGGTAAATATTTAGGTAACTGAGGTTCTGTCATATCATGATCCTCAGGAATCTAATATTCTTCTTCATTCCTAACTAGTTTAGGACTTTCTCCATCTTTGGGAGTTTCATGCTCCTCTTCATCTTCCTTATCTTTCTTTGACTTTCTGAAGGTTGTATCTTCATCAAATGTTACATCTCTACTAAGTTTAATTTGACGGTATCCTGGGATATAGATTCGATAATATTTGGATTGCTCACAATCCATTCTTTCATGAAGGATCTAACTTTCATCTTTCCTCCTTGGGAATGTGTATGTACACGGGATAACCAAATATATTTAGGTGACTTACTTCAGTATTTTCTCTGAAAGACATGTCTTATGGATTTTTGTTCCCAAGGGAACTGTGGGATATTCTATTATGTACATATATTGTTTTTATGTATGCTTCTTCCCATAGGTACATTGGTAGATCTTGATCATGTATCATAGATTTCACAGCTTCCATGACAGATATATTCTTTCTTTCTGGAACACCATTTTGTTGTGGATTATAGGGAATGGTGAGCTCCCTCTTAATCCCATCTTATTTGCAATATTCATTGAATTCATTTGATGTGAACTCTCCTCCATTATCTGACCTCAATATATGTATCTTCTTTTCAGAGAGGATTTCCACTAGGGCCTTAAATTCCTTAAACCTTTCAAACACTTCATCCTTATTTTTCAAGAAGTATATCCAAGTCTTGTGGGAATAGTCATCAATAAAAGAAGCATAGTAAACATACCTGCTTAATGAAGTGGTTTTCATTGGCCCGCATATGTCTGAGTGGATAATATATAAGATCTATTATTCTGTACTATCACTATTTGGATCATGGTTCTTAGTATTCTGTCCTTGTGCACATACTTTGCACACTCCTTCATGATCAATCTGAATTTATGGTAGACTAGTCACAACCTTGCTTACAATTGGTAAAGCTTTGTAATGAATATGAGAAAGTATTATGTGCCATAGCTCACATGGGCTTATGGTACTAGTCATCAATGCTAAATCTACATCTCCCTTTAATATGTAGAGTCCTAATTCTTCAACTCCAATTTCTACTGCATCATCTATGGTTTTTCCTTTTGTCCACATGAGAATTCTTCCATCCACAAAGGAAACTCTGAATCCTTTCTTGTCTAAGGATGAAATAGAAAGAAGATTCTTCTTAAGTCCTGGAACATACATGAAATATTTCATCTTCATGGACTTTCCGGAGTCCAACTTATAGGATGCTTCTCCCATTCCTTTGATGGGGTTTTGGGAATCATCTCCAAGCATTACTTTATGTGGAGATTCCTTTTGTACAAGACATGAGAGTGAGTCCCTGTAACCTGTCATGTGCTTGGATGCATCACTATCCACTAGCTAGGTGTCATTTCCTAGTGAGACTGATCTTGTTAGAGAAGAGATCAATACATATTCTTCACTAGAGTCTGCATCCTTCTTTTATTCCTCTTCAACTTCGTGATCACTATCTTCAGTAGCATGGGCCTAGAATATTTTCATCTTTTTTACTATTTCTGATTTCATGGGACAGTTAATAGAAATGTGTCCCAACTTGTGACAAGTGAAGCATTCATAATTTGAGAAGTATTTCTTAGGCTTCTTAAACCCTTGAGTCTTTCTATGAGGATGGTCATGACTCTTTATTTTGTTCTTTCCTTTGGTATGAACTGTCAAGGAGTGATCCTCATTGTCATTTATCTCTTCTTCTCTCGCTTCTTTCGTTTATTCTTCTTGAACACATTCTTCACATAAATGTTGGAACTTGGTTAGTTTCCTTCTTGAATAGATTCCTTGGATAAATGCTTCCCAATCTCTTAGAAGACCATTCAATGTGTTCATTAAAACTTCTGCTTCTTCAACCATGTCACCAATAGCTTCTAATTGATCCCTTATTTGAGCTACTCTTTTAAAGTAAGACTGCATGGTCTCTGAATTTTGAGCTCTTACACTTTTGAGGTGATTGCTCAAGGTTATATTCCTGTTGATGTTTCTTCCTTCAAATAGACTAGATAAAGAATCAAACATTTCTTTTGGAGTCTCCCTTGAGGATACTTGAGGGATCAAGTTATCTTTAATGGATTCAACTATGATCCTTTTAACTATGATCATATCCTTCTTATACTTGGACTTGGATTTAGCTTCTTCTGGTTCTCCCCCTTCCTCCTTTACAAATATTTCTAGATCATTTTCTTATAGGATAAGCATGATCCTATACTTCCATGCTCCGAAGTTTTCAACGCCTTCAATATTTTCACCTAGCTTGGTATTGTTTGTCATCTTTAATTGAATGAGAACTTCAAATGGAATAAGGAGGAGTGTTACTTACTTGATGAAAACAACTTTTGGCTGTCCTTCGTCTGAATGACCTAAGGTTTGATGCAGAAACCCTATTTTTTTGGTTGGGATCACCAGTAGGGCTGAGTGATGGAAAATATGCTCCTCCCTATGGCAAGCGAGACTGTATCTTTCTTTTTCTTAGATTGATGATGGAGTCTCAGGAAAAGTACTGAAGCCCTAGTTTGTCCCAGTAGCAGTGATTGATCCAAAATTGAAATTTGTTGGAATCCAATTTGTATTCACAGAAAGATACACTCTTCGGGGGTGAGTTGAGTGAGCCCTCTTTTCTATTTGATCTATTGAGGGATTTTTTCAGAGTAACAAACCCTAATTGTGTAGTGTTTCCTTTCAGGGTGGATCTGATAACATATTAAGTGTTCTTAATTTGCTTACGTGATATCTTAAAACAAATTGTCACTAGTAATATCACCGAAAGAACAACAAGCACAGAAACACAAGAACACAAGAAAAAAAATACTTTTCTCTGGGAAAGCACAGGGGAGAAAACCCTGAAAAACATCCTCAATATAGATCTCAACCAAAGCAATGTAAAACCCATACAACTGCTTATCTCTTCTTTATAGTGCACTTGTTCTTCTCTCTCTTGCAAAAATCTTGAGTGAGTGAGTACAAATGAAGGGGATCGCCTCCCTATTAATATTCTTCAATTGACTTGACCTATAACCTAACAGGGCCAACTTGTCTAACTGACTGGGCCGACTTGTCTAGAAAGACACCAAAAATAACATTTATTATAATGACACTTGGGCACTATTGACCCGAATTACATCCATAGGTTTACATCGATTCTTTCAATGACTCTTACAAGACCAAACTCATCTCCTAAAGGAGGAACACAATCAATACATCTAGAATATCTTCCAAAGTTACAATACTTTAACACAATGAAAATCAAATCTTATATGAAAATTGACTTTTGAAAAATACTTTCTTAACAAGATAAGAAAAAGCTCAAATAAAAAAATTAAGAAACTAAGTTAACCCAGGTGGTTTCATTCACATGAGTAAACTCAAAGTATTGGCTCAGTATCTCAAGATCTCCAACCAAATCATTTCCATTTATAAGTGGATCCTTATTCATGGTCAATTTTTTTTCTCACAAGGAATGCTAACAAATATTTTCTCTTCGGAAATGGATCCTTTGGGTCACTTATCGCATTAATCATGTTGATTTTGAGTCTAGATGTCAAATTTGACTTCCTTTTCTTATAATTTATTAGTAATCCCCCACAAACCTAATTTAAGGGACCAAATATTATTCTCAAAATGGAATAATACCACACTTCTACATTCCCTATATCACCTTGTGATCCTTCATCAGATAATAGAAGGGGGTATTCCCAGTTTCAATGGAAGGATGGAAATCCTTATCTTCAATTTTCTATCTTTTAATGTTTCTAAGTTCTATGTATTGTTTTTTATAGTATTTATTTATTCTTACACAATCTTGTACTTTATTTCTCATTGCTACAAATTATTAATGCTTAGATGTATAATTTTCGTTACTCCCAACTTACCTAGGGTTTTGAATGTGCTAAATTCAAACATGCACCCAACCTAATTCCATATTTGATCACCTTTTTTTTCTAGGATATTATCGGTTCACATGGGAAGTATTATGCTCTAAAGAAGCTTGCAGAAACTTAGTGTAGCTGAAGTTTTCACACTTTATAAATGACATGATATCATCATTGATATTTATGTGATAAAGTTATTGTTTCCTATCTGAAGGATCCACATGTTAAAATATGACAATATACCATTTTCATTTCTTATATGATGAAACCTCATTTTCCATGCTTCACCTAAATATCGGATGTTTAGTTTAAGAGATTTCACTGATACTGTATATGTAAGAGTACACCTGTTAGAAACCATATTTTGTCAAGAGGATTATTTTTTACAGTATTCATACAAAATAGATACTTGAGTATTTACTCATGAATTACAAGCTACACATAATTAGAAGTTTTCCAATGAAGTGTCCCTTTTATTAGTATATATGTATTGATTGTTAATCATGACATTTCTTAATACTTGTAAACTTTTTGAAGGTATGTTAAGAGCATAAATTACAAGCAGCTAACGAAATATCGGAGTGCAATTAAAATAGATTATTGCAAACGTGAAGCAACAATTGGAAATGGTCTTCCAATTATTCCCTGTGGCCTCATAGCTTGGAGTTTGTTCAATGATAGCTACAACTTATCTAGAGGGAACAAAACACTAAAACTAAACAAGAAATATATTTTGTGGAAAAGTAATTGTGAACATAATTTGGAAAACATGTTTATCCCAAGAAGTTTTAGATGAAAGGAGCTCTAATTGGTGGTGCTAGTCTCAATTCAACAATACCTATAAGTGATATACTTGTTTATGCATTTTATGAAGTAGTCTAATTAACTGATTTTATTTAAGGGGTTTGTAAATATCATGCTATATTTTTTTGATTTCTTATATCATTTCGATCGATCACATACCAACAATTCCACAAGGAGGATTCACGAGTGTAGATTTTTTTATATAAAAGAAATGGTTATTTTTATATTAAAATAAAACTGTGGCTGAATTGTCTTGCAGGATAATACAAAAATTATTAAAGTTGTCATGAGTAGTTGTCATGTTGTCTACTATTTGTGCTAGTGTTATAGTTCTATAACTACAACTATCTATTTGGCAGGTATACTATTTTTGCACAAAATTCACTAACATAATTACAACTTTCAAAATCATGACAGAATTTAGAGATTAACATGGTTCATCCCTACTAAGGGTTCCATCCTATTTCTAATCCTAGATAAGTGAATGACAGAGGATTGCTTCTTTGCTTGAGTTGGTTCCTATTGCATTGTATATTCCTCCTTCACCATAAAATGATCCACACCAAAATATGCAATAGAAATACATGGAACCTTTGACTGATTAACCTAGACTACACAGTCTCTCAATTCTTTCCTACAAAATACCCATTTTTTATTACGTATTTTTAGACCTCCATTTTTTGTTTCCCTTGTGGATTTCAATCTATCTTTGCTTGTCCTTGAATGACTCTACCTAAATTTTGGTGCCTACTAGATTCCTTTTCATTGCATGAGCCTCCAATGCATTCCTACTCTCCCGATAGTTTCTCAATCCTTCCCATTTCTAGGCATATAACAAAACACAATATTGATCTTCTTCAACATGATTCTTACATCTCCAAATTCCCCTATGCAGGTCATAGTTATCATAGATGCACATCATTCTGAGTGTGGATGTGAATTAGCCACTGTTTCATTCCTATCCACCTCTTAAAGAACATAGGCAACTTCCAAAGCAGATATAATACAAACAAACAACCTGATATAGAAGAAAATTTAAGAATAAGTTAGAATTAACATCATTGGAAGTTCAATATAAGGATGGTGTTATTGTACTCAAGGAAGACCCATTAAGTCTAGGCATTGATGATTGAGGTGAAGCAATACAAGAACCAAAAATAGTGCAAGAACAAAATCCTCTAGAATCTATTTTCTTGACCTGCATGCAATAAGATTCAAAACTTGAGCTTGATTATTCTACAACCTCCAAGCAAGCCAGAATCTATTGGAAAATCACTATGAGATGAAGAATATTGTTAAATAACTATTTATCCAAATAAGAAACAAACCGTATGGTTAATCAAATCAAAACCAATTTGACTGAATGTGGCATCAACATGATAAGATGAATCAAGTAGGAAGATTGAGAAGACAGTGTCAAGTTCCAAATTTTTGCTCAAGACTCACCAATCTAAAATGCATTTGGTGAGGAAATGTATTGCATGTTGATGAAAACAACCCAAAACATGCTGCATTTTCAAATAGTAGAATTAGATCTCTAGACGAAAGCTACTTCTACAACACCTTACTCAATAAATTCAGGTCCTCATAAAATCTATTATGAGATTGCACTAGAAGAAGCCTACCATGGTAAGAAACCTCCAGTTTTATACTTACAAATTTTTGGACATCATGCATATGTACATGTTACAAAAGAACAATGTCTAAGCTAGATTGAAGGAATTGGAAGTGAATGGTTATTGACTATATAATATATACTAGGATATATAGCTTATTCAGTCCTGAGATAAAGTAGTTCATATGAAGCCAATATATGTTCTTAAATGAAATAACCAAAAATTTATATATTCTTTGAAAAGCAAGATAAAGATAAGAGTTAAAAGTACTTATGATATCCATAAGGAAATAAGAAAAAGAAGCACAAATATAGCAACTAAATGTATATTCTATCATTACAACACTCAACTCGAGAGAGGAAACTAGTTGTAAAATTCTCATATTACAAGATGAGAGCTAGCATTGCTATTATTTATGTATGTGAGAAATTTGATGAAGCCCTAATCTAAGATGATGAAAAGAAGACATGAAAGAAAAGTTAGTTTGTTTATTCTTGATGTTAACTACGTTTTACATCAAGGAGGCAAGGAAACTGTCTACAACTAGCATACTGTATGAAACCTGATGCAGATGGCAAAGGAAGCTTGACTGCTAAGGGATACTATTAAACCAAGAGACTTGACATCAATGCAACAATTGCAACTATAGCAATACACATCTATTAGAACATTTCTTGCAATAGTAGTGAAAGACCTTTACGGGCTTGAAAACAAATATTTTGAATTGTGAAGTAAAAGAAGAGATTTAGGTGAATAAGGCTAAAGGCTTCATTGAAAAATATGGAGAATATAGTATGTCACCTGAAGAATACTTTCAACAATTTGAAGCAATCATCCCATGGATAGTAGTGAGGATTGATTAGTTTCTCCTTAAATATGATTTCTGAAGGAAATTGGTTGACCATAATGGCACAAGAATCTACACTTCCATCTGAAGAACATTGCACAATTTGACATAAGCACCCTATGCCTAGTATCCAATATTCATTAATTCTACAATTCTAAAGGAGTACATTTGACAACAATATAGCAAAAATAAGGATCCATTACATTATGTCAATGATCATGCCTTCATAAGTAATGACTTGAAGGAGTGGAAAACAACTCAATCATATTGAAAGTAGACTTCGAGATGACTGATTTTGGGGTAGTACATTGTCTCCTTTAATTCAGTAGAAGAAGTACCTTGAATTAGTTTGAAGTTTGCACTATTTCAAGTGACAATAGAATCTATCTACATTAGGAAGTTGATAGCTGATATATGCTATGCACACGAATCTCCAACCCATTTTTATAGAATATCAAAGCCACATAGCACTTGAAATGAAATCCTATATATCAAACTAGAACACATGCTATTGATGTCCACCACGATTTTGTGAGAGAAAAGATGGGGATCTGATACTGTATTTAAGTTTTGAAAAAAACAAGATGATTGCAAATACTCTCACAAAAGTTGTAGCGAAAGGGTGTTTTAAATTAGACAGAACTAGAGAAATTCAAAGTATTTGCTACATGAGAGTATTGAAATAAAGATAATAGCTCTTACATGCATGCTCAAAAACTACTATTAACAAACATTTATTGTACAAAAATATGTGTTAGCTAATACTAACGATGAGGTGACTATATCCCATATGAATATACATGTGCCAAGTATATGCATGCATTAATATGAGTGTCATATTTCCACCATTAGTTTTACATGAGGGAATACATATGTATTTCCTGCTTATTTCATGTTTGGAATGCATGTATTCTAGGAGTTTTATTGTTTCCAGAGATGTCTTTTTTTTTTTAATTTATAAAAATGATGATTCTATTGAAAGACAGCTTGATCGTATGGAGAATTTTTCCCATTTAAAGAAATAGTATGAAGTTGATAATGAAATCCCAGATACTGAAGCGGGGTCCTTAGCTTGGACCAATATTTGGAATTTTCTTTTGAAGCACCAATACCCTCTCATGAAGAAACTCATGAAGAAGACTCTCCTACCACTTCACCTAAACAATAGGTTCAATTGGATGATGTGATTGAGAGGATTGGAAGACTAAATATTGAAGAAAATGAAGCACCACCATCTTCCAAAATAGAAATAGAAATTCCTGAACATAGGGACGACCTACAAAACATGGAGTGGAATCCTATAGTGCAATCTCCTGTTGTCAAAAGCCGTATTTCAATGAGAGGATTAAAATATTGTAAAAAAATCAATTTTCGGCCTATTCGATACATTATACCGAATGACGATGCCCATCCCATCCTTGTAGGGTTGAAAAAAGGTGCTAACTATGATGAAGTGTGTGATGGAACGTGGGAATATGTATCCTTAATTAACCATGAACAAAGGGATGGATGCAACAACATTGTGTTGATGGCCTGGGATTGTAGGTTCCTGGATAAAATAAAAGGCAATCAACAAATTAATGCTTCAAATCAATCCCATGTAGAGATGATTCTATCCCCAAGTTGTTTAGGATGACTAAATCCTATGGATACAAGGCCTCCACTGGCACAAGGGTTTTTCATATCCAAATGAATCTACTCTTCTTCCAAGGAAGATTTGGGAAAGTTTGAAGTAACCAGACACTAGACTAAACTATCTGAGGAAGCTTAAATAGTGATTGTAAATAACTTTAAATAGAACAATTATGATGCATGATTTATGACAAAGAAATGATAACCCAACATATAAAAATATAGATCAAGAATATGTTAGAATAATCAACCCATATTTAGCTACCTTAGACATTAATTAATCCAATTTTTGTCTTATTGGCCCAGTTTCCATATTCCACCTTATGCAAGTTGTCCTCCACACATCCAAAGTGGTCAAAATTGGTAAATTTGAGTCATGGAGCACTTGGGAAACCACTTGGAATCAAATCTGCTTTAATCCTGGCCTTCCTAGCGCATGTCTGCTTTTTCTGCTTTTTCTGAGTTTTAAGGCAATTGGGAAAGTTTGACTAGGTGAAGTTAACTTGTTTTTTGTCCTCATCATCCTCCACTCTTTTATCCTAAGAAAAGCATGTATGATTTGTCCTTCCATCATCTATTAGCTTTCCTAATTGATTTTTCCAATTCGTGAGCTCCTAGACAGATTTGGAAAGTGCTTTATGCACCTATGGGGGATTTGCTTAAATTTAGTAAGCCTGCTTTTGACCAAATTTGAATGGCATCCTTATGCATTCGAATATATCATGTAATTATTTATTGTGGTAGCCTATGACTTCACAGGGTTGCCTATTGTACACTTATTCAATACAGATTAGTGTTCTGCTCCATATTCAGACTCCTTTGTGAGTAATTTGCATGTGTAATTGGCATTTTTTGTGAGTGTAATTGTTCTAACACCTGGGTTCAATTTCCACATGGTATAAGAGCCTTTTTAGATCAATTTCTCTCCTTCCAATTTGTATTGTAGGTTTGACATCATTGACTGGGAGCATTCTGTTGACTGAAGGGACAATTTCTGAGCTATGGACCAATCTCAGAAGATCATCTTAACTCCATTTAACTTCTTTGAATGGAAAGCAGAGATGGAGATACTGTTGAGAGTGAAAGGCATATACAAATTCACTATGGAAATAGAAGCAGAGCCCAATGCAGCTGTAGAGAAAATTAAATGGCACAACAGGAGGGATGAGGCCTATGGTCTCCTGTGTCTGAGCATATCCAGAGACCTCCTTTTCCATCTTGATGGATTAACATCACCAAATGAAGTATGGGAGAATATTTTTGAGCTTTTTGGTAAGATATATGAGATGATGGGACATCAAATTGAAAATGAATTGATCTCCCTGATTCCCAATAGCTTTGAATCCCTGCAACTCTATTTTTCCAAGTTCAAAGCCCTTGTTTTGCAGCTAAAACAATGTGGGATTGAAAAGAAAGATGAGCAACTGGTTTTGGAAATAATCTCGAAGCTTGGCCCTAACTATTCAGTGTTTGTATCGACCTTCTATGCCACAAAGTTGACAGCTCGAGCCTGGAAAATGCCTAGCCTTGCAAATTTCATGGAATCTCTCACACAAGAACAAGATAAATTGGTGATGATGGGCACCATCAAACCTTCCAAAGACCAAGCTCTGGTTGTTGGAGATTCAAGGGTGGATTCAAAAGGAAAGAATAAATCTAAGAAGCCACCTGAGAAAAAGAGAGACAAGAACAAGTCTCCAGAGGAGCCTCAAGGTTCCAAGAAGAACCCCCAGAAGAAGAAGAACAAAGGAGAAATGAGCAAGTGCGCATACTGTAGTAAGGGCAATCATTATGAAAGCTCCTGCATGAAGAAGCAAATAGACATGTTGACCCAACTCCTGGAGAAGAATGGAATCTCCCTTCCTGACAGCTCAAAGAAGAGGGAAGGAGGATCAAATTCAGAAGATAGAGAGAGAGTTCATGCATTGGTTGCTAGCACATCAAGCTCACCTAGTTTCATCATTGATTCTGGAGCTTCAAGACATATAGTTTCGACCAAGGAGGCATTCACCTCACTTGACATGTTGAAAGGTCCACCAATAGTACTGGGAGATGACTCTCTCACTGAAAGTTTGGGCAAAGGGAGGATTGATCTTGACCATGGTAAGTTCAGCAATGTGTTGTATGTTCTAGGTCTTGCCTCTAATCTCTTATCAGTGTATCAGATGACCCACACAGTGTCTCCAAAGAAGGTCATATTCTCCCCTGATGAAGTTGAGATCATAGAGATCTCAAGTGGTAAAGTCATTGCAAAAGGAATTGCAAATCACACTTCGAAGGTATACATGTTCTCACACTTCCTACCCTACTCAAACCCCTCTGCTCTTCTGATTCATGCTAATGAGGCAAGCAAGATTTGGCATGAAATATTTGGCCACCTTAATTACAAGTATCTTTCTGATCTTAGTGAAAAATAAATGGTCATAGGGTTACCAAAGATTAAGTTTTCCAAAGGAGTCTGTCAAGGTTGCATCTTACGAAAACACCCAGAGCATAAATTTGAGAAAGCTAGTCATGAGAGAACCTCTGCACCGCTTGAGTTGATCCACAGTGATGTTGTTGCCCCATTTCCTCATATGTCAATGAGTCAGGAAAAATATGCATTAACATTCATAGATGACTTTTCTAGGTATTGCTGGGTTTACTTCCTGAAACACAAGTCTGAAGTTTATGGCCTCTTCAAAGTCTTTAAGGCTTTGGTTGAAAACCAGTCTAGGAGGAAACTCAAGGTCCCTAAATCTGAAAATGGTGGTGAGTATGTCAAGTCTAATTTCATTCAATATTGTGTAGATGCAGGTATTCATATGCAGCATTCTATCCCTTACAAACCACAGCATAATGGTGTTGCTGAGAGGAAGAATAGATCACTGAAAGAGATGGCAACCTGCATGATGGAGGCTAAGACTTTGCCACCAAAGTTTTGGGCCGAAGCTATTAACTACGCAGACTATATCCAGAATAGGGTGCCTCATAAACAGCTTGATGGTATGACTCCTTTCGAAGCATGGAGTGGGCACAAGCCATATGTGACCCATTTCAGGATTTTTGGCTTAAGGGCTTGGGCTAGAATTCCAATAGAAAAGAGGAAGGCTTTGCAGCCCCAAAGCCAAGAGTGTCTATTTGTTGGGTACTCTAAAAATTCAAAAGGGTACAAGCTGATCAATTTGAGCACAAACAAAGCCTTCCTTGAAAGGAGTGTTCAATTCCAAGAAGAGCCTTTAGTAGCAGTGGAAGTTGGAGAATCCTCTTCACCACCAGAACCATTGAATGTAAGTGAAGAGATATTTGAACTTGTTGATTCTGATATGTCTGATAATGATGATTTAATTGCAAATCCTAACATTCCTACAAGACCAAAATGGGCAGAAAATACCATTCATGTAGCTGGAGAACTAGCTGGAAATCCTAATGATCCTAGGGGGACTAGATCTTAGTTTGAGAGTGCTTTGTGCATGAAAGATCCTATGTTTGCAGAAAAAATATATCTGATGGTTGAATCAGACCCACAGGCATATGAATATGCAGCAAATGATCCAATATGGAAAACAGCCATGGAAGAAGAGTTCAGCTCACTCCAGAAGAACAACACATGGGAGCTGGTTGATCTTCCCCCAGGGAGGAAGCTAGTTCAGTGTAAGTGGGTTTACAAAACCAAATTTGCTGCTGATGGTTCACCTTTGAAATACAAGGCCATATTGGTAGCCAAGGGATACTCACAGGTACATGGAATAGATTATAATGAGACCTTTGCACCAGTGGCAAAGATGGACTCCATCAAGCTAGCCTTAGCCATTGCAGCTTCGAAGCAGTGGGAAGTACATCACATGGATATGAAGTGTGCTTTCCTTAATGGAGATCTCACTAAAGATATTTACATGCAGCAGCCTCAAGGATTTTCTACTAATCCATCTCTTGTGTGCAGGATAAATAATTCATTATATGGGCTTAAGCAAGCCCCCAGGGCTTGGTATGCCAAGATTGATAGCTTTCTGCTATCACTGAATTTTGTTCGATGCAAGTCAGATCCAAATGTCTATTTAAAGCTGATTCATGGTTCATTAATGATCATTTTTTTGTATGTTGATGACCTTCTCATTACAGGAAGCTCAAAGGATGAAATTGCCTCCTTGAAGGATGCAATGACCATGCCTTCTCTATGACTGATTTGGGGTTATTGAGCCAATTCTTGGGGCTTGAGATTGCTCAAACCAAAGATGGAATCAAATTACATCAGTCCAAGTATGCCTTGGATTTTCTAAACAAATTCAACATGAAGGATTGCAAGCCAAGGAAGACTCCTTTCCTTTCAGGAGTTAAGGTTGAAGAAGTTGATTCTTCACCTATGGTAAACAATACACTGTATAGGCAATTGATTGGATGTTTGCTGTATCTTACACATACTCGACCTGATATTTCTTATGCAGTAAGTGTGGCTTCAAGATACATGGATCAGCCTCATGAGATCCATTGGAGAGCAACCAAAAGGATCCTTAACTTTTCTCAGGGAACAAGGACTCATGGGATCTTCTACAAAGCTAAATCTGATCTTGATTTGATTGGGTTTACTGACAGTGATTGGCCAGGTGATAGCACAGATCAAAAGTCAACATCAGGATATGTTTTCATGCTTGCTGAAGGGCCAATCAGTTGGTCAAGCAAGAAACAGAGTGCCATTGCACTCTCATCTATAGAAGCAGAGTACAGAGGAGTTGTAAATGCAGCAACTCAATGTTTATGGTTGCAGGGGTTGCTTGGAGAGTGTGGCTTCGAATCAGAATAATCAACAACTACCTATTATGATAATCAAACTACCATTCGAATCTGCAATGATCCAATTCAGAAACAGAGAACCAAACACATTGAGATCCATATGCACTACATCAGGCAGCTTGTGCATGATGGCACCATTCACCTACTCTTCTGTTCATCTTCAGAACAAGTAGCAGATATCTTCACCAAATTTTTTTGTGAGAAGACATTCAGCAATATCAAATCACTATTGGGGATTGCTGATCATGTTGTGAAGCATGAGTGATGACAAGATTTCAAATTTTGTTTTACTGTCCATGTTTAAGGGAGGATTTTTCCCACTGGGTTTTTGCCTCTTTCCTTGGTTAAATGGACATGCAGTATGTAAAGGGTGACTAAGCCTTGTTGTTAGGCCCTATAATTTTCTGATATTTTACTCATAAGTCAGGATTAAGGGGGGGTGTTAGGATAATCAACCCATAGTTAGCTACCTTAGACATTAATTAATCCATTTTTTGTCTTATTTGCCCAGTTTCCATATTCCACCTTATGAAAGTTGTCCTCCACACATCCAAAGTGGTCAAACTTGATAAATTTGAGTCATGGAGTGCTTGGGAAACCACTTAGAATCAAATCTGCTTTATTCCTGGCCCTCCTAGCACATGTCTGCATTTTCTACTTTATTGCCTGCTTTTTCTGAGTTTTAAGGCAATTGGGAAAGTTTGACTAGGTGAAGTTAACTTGTTTTTTGTCCTCATCATCCTCCACTCTTTTATCCTAATAAAAGCATGTATGATTTGTCCTTCCATCATCTATTAGCTTTCCTAATTGATTTTTCCAATTCGTGAGCTCCTAGACAGATTTGGAAAGTGCTTTATGCACCTATGGGGGATTTGCTTAAATTTAGTAAGCCTGCTTTTGACCAAATTTGAATGGCATCCTTATGCATTCAAATATCTCATGTAATTATTTATTGTGGCAGCCTATGACTTCACAGGGTTGCCTATTGTACACTTATTCAATACAGATTAGTGTTCTGCTCCATATTCAGACTCCTTTGTGAGTAATTTGCATGTGTAATTGGCAATTTTTGTGAGTGTAATTGTTCTAACATTTGGGTTCAATTTCCACAGAATATTCCCTTTTGTCAACCTTGAATGAAAATGAAACAATAAAAACTGTATTGCTTTATTCAAAGTATTATATGTGTATAATTGTTCTGTCAAATACTACCAATTCAAAAATAAGTAATGGGTGAAGGTGACTGTTCAACAGTTGCAAAAATGACATGAATTAAATAAAAACATTTATTCAATGCATATTCAACATGTTAAGATTGTAGTGAAACATAAATACATAAGTTAGCATGTTTGATAAATAAGCAACATGTAATCAATGTGTCGAGAAGATAGAAGAATGACCAAAATCCATAAAACAAATTTAATGAATAATCAGAAACAAAACATAAGAAACAATGTAACTTTTATTAAAAATGTAAAATATTACAATCTTGCCAAAATTACATAGCTTTCCTGGTATGTCCTTGGTGGTTCCCTATCCTGTTGTCCTTTGGAATTAATCCTGCGAGCCACCCTCTTGGGAGACACCCTTCGCTTTAAATAATAATTACAATATTTTACAAAAGAGAAAAATCTTCCCAATATATGGAATTATAGAATATCAAATTTAGTATTTTCCAAGGGTAGACTGCCACTTGGAAAATACATCCAACAAATCTTGTATGTCAGGATATTGGGCATATTCTAAGTGCAGTTCAACTTTTTAAATCAGAGATCTAATCTCTCTCTTCTTAATATTTTCCCACTCTTGGAGGAACAGGTCAATCCTCATCTGTGATGTGAGAGGTGCCTCGATCCATTCCTTGATCTCATCCAAGTGAAGCTGACTGATTTATTGTATTTTATCCTTAGCTTTGGGAAAATCATTCTCGATCTACTGCATCTTAAGATTCAGAGACATGGCTTCATCTATTGGATCCAGTAATGGAAGATCTAGAAAATCCAACAAGGTTTCTGAAGCAAACCATCTCTTTTTGCAAGCCACTTGTCCCTCTTTAACGATGGATTCCACTAGATCATGAACACTTTCCCATGTCTCAATTGAAACCTGGATCCTCTTGAGTTTACCCTTGTCCAAAACAGGAAAATCATCAAGTTTTTCCTTGATAAACTTTTTCCAGTCCGCAGGGTATCATAAGCCTTGGTTGCTTCATTTCTCATCTGATTGTTGTGGCATCCCCGACCCTCCGACCGGCGCGGAGGATGATACCATGGCATTAACCATCCGGGCTAAGAGCCCCATGAGCATGTGAATTCATAAAAATGCTGAAACAAAATGCATTGAAGTAGAAACATACACAGATGCATCTATTTATCATACACAGCAGAAGCAACATACATTCATACAAGCATTCATTCAACATGTTCATCATAATTATTAACAGTAAATGGGATTGCAGAAGTAAAATGGACAAGATCACTTATCTTATGAAGAACTCATTCCGCAACCAGTTACGTCGCTGCAACGTTCCACCCAACCATAGGCCAGTGTGCTCCTTAACCTCTCAGCAATGCTGCCACCCCCAAGCTGGGCATGATTCTCCAAGGAATAAGGGAACAAGCAGGCTTACACATAGCCAAGGATACACAAAACACAGCCAAGCCGACACAGTTGGGTTTATCAGGCCATCAACAAGACAGCCAAGCCAACATGGTTAGGTTTATCAGGCCATCCAGGAGTTGGGAAACGCTAAATGCTAAGTTGGTGAGCCCATTACAGAGCCAGGGACACCTAGACCAGAACTAGCCTGACTTCTAAGACACCCACACACACCCAACACAAGGAATTATTCCCTTCTCTGCTACACAGTCCCTCAGGCCCTGCATTCCCTTCTAGTGCTATTCAGGGGTTGTGGAGAAGAAAGCCAGCCCTTTAGCTCTGTCTATGTGATTTCCAACACACCAGGTTTATCAAGCAAACCAAGCCCCCATCCCTGCTCCCAACACAGTCCGAAGACCAACCATTGCATGCAGGCAATCAATCAGCTGTTATAGTTTAACAGGGAAAACGATTCCCAAGCAAATTCCAGTAGTCCCAAACATAATGGGAACACAATCACAACATGAGGAAGACAGCAGTTCGTCCTGGACAACTAAGCAACCAGGGAGACTTACCCAGACCTCACCGGGGAATAAATACAATCTCCCAACCTATGCGTGAAATGAACAGACTCCCGTCCCCAAAATATAAAGAATACCGCAATAATCACAACAAATATTGAGGAGAATGGCGATGGCCATAACTCACAGGAAGAACAATAGTTCCAAACTCAACATTAAAATGGCGGGGAGATCACACGGCCATACCAGTCTGTAAGGAGAACATACAGCTGAAAATGTGAATGGCCCTTCCCAGCAATTCGTGGATGAAAGAGCACGGTTCCCAGCTTGTTGTGTGAGCCCAGAACCAGGAGAATCCTGTGCGTGAGAATAATGAACAGACTTCCGCTCCTGTGTGAGAATGAACAACTTTCCCTATCCGTGAGATGGACAGACAATGGATATTCGTGAGTGGGGAGTACATGAGTGTTTCAGCACTATCATGGAGAGAGTAGCATGTCTACGGGAGTGATGGCGGTGGTTTCTTTTGCCATTGTGAAGTCAACCACGCTAGTGGAGTGTGCGTGTGGGCAAGGACTGACAGTCCTGCCACACTCCACTCCCATCCATAACCATCCCAACTACCAGTAGCAATTTCTTTTAATGGTAGTGGTTGGGTAAAACAAGGAAAGATGACACATGGATTTTTCCCCCATTGGCCAAGGTTTGACATTCTTCCACCCTTATCCTTATGAAAATCATGCCCCTTCTCAATTTAGTTGCCGCGAACGTAGCTGGTCAGGTTATTTAATTAAAGATGTATATTTACATGATGACAAAACTCAATATGTATGCCGCATGCCCCGATATACCATCGGTGACAATTTCAACCGAAACATAGCATACCCAATCAATGGTGGGGCCTTGGCCTGTAGCTCCTCACCATGATTATTTACAATATATACATCATGTACATCTAATGCAACGGGGTCAAAACCAAGTTGTTACAATTATGATGATGGAGAAGGTTAGAATGGCATTCAAATATATTGTACATCTATTGGATTTCATTGAGTATTTCAAAGATACTCGCCATGCATTGATACAAATCCTCATGAATATTGTAGGCCAACTGTTTAAATTCTTCCTCAGTAAATTTGGAGAATGAAGAAGAGACAGATACAAATTAGAAGTCTTTAAGCTACTCCTCCAAGGTGGCAATCTTTTGAGTTTTCTCATCATTCACCCTTTTTTTTTATTCAATATGTTGCTTGAGAAGGTTATTTTGGTCTTGAATTTTCCTTAGCTTATATTCATATTCATTTCTCAATTCCTCCAATTCTTACTGATGTTGTGCATTGTACTGAGCCAGTTCCTACTTAGACTTATGCAGCTCCTGTTGTTTTTCCTCAATTTATTTGTTCAACTGATCCAGGAGGATATTGGTGGCCACCCACCTATTCCTCTTGGACCCCCACCATTGTTTCTTTCAGTTTTTCAGTTTCCTTAATTGTAGCACAATTTACTATTTTTGGCAGTTTTCGGGTCCTAAACTTTCGGAGCCGTTTTGAGGCCCTAAACGACGTTTTTTCGGCATCGAATGGTCGGACAATTATGAGTCCATTTTATATTAGATATTTGTTATTTATGTATGTAGTCCTTAAACATATCTTTGTAACGATGTATCATGCGCAGCAAACGGAGGTAGTATGCTAAAGTTACGACCCCAGGAAATTGATGTACCAAGTTACCCAAGGGGGCCCACATTCTAACGTTTCACCTCCTAGGGTTAGGTTTTTGGATGTGTAGGGTTTCCATTGTTTCTCAATAATATATAGGCCTTAGAGCCTCATTATAACATAGAGTTCAGAGGCATGTAGCCACCACATCTCTTCTCAGAGATAAGCTACCAGCACTCTAGCTAGTTTATTTCCATTTTGTATGTAAACAAGTTTCAGTTATTGATTCATGAAATGAAGTGTTATTTCCACTGCATATTTGTTTCTATGGTTATTTGTGTATTCTGTTTTGTTCCTGCATAAATCCAAATCAGTGGTATCAGAACATTCTGCTCTTTCTTGATCCTTCTTTGCATGTCCCTAACGAGGGCGGGGTACAAAGAGTTAGGGATCGATCTATTTGAACCTTTGCAAGATCAACCTCACAAATCTCAATGGCCACCCGTGGGGGATGAAAAGAAAGATGAGGGTGCAGAAGATCCTATCAAAATGTTGCTCAAGGAGGCCCTTGAAAAACAAAGGAACGCGATGATGGATAACTTCGCCAAATCCTTCAACGAATTCCCATTGGTGACGCATTTGCATCTAGCAGCCTCTCTGGAGGCGCAACCACTTTTAAGGTACAACCTCTCTGGAGGCGCAACCCCTTGTTTTTGTTTTTTGTATTTTTTTTATTTGCAGGAAAAAAAGGCAAGCATGGAGAACGAGAGAGAAGAGTAAAAAAAAAAAACCCTTCATCTTTCCATTCTTTTACGTACCTTTTAAATCTAACTCGCTTGGTCCAAAGTTACTTTTTTCCTTAATAGGTCTTGAATTCAAGTCTTATTAAGCTACTTCTTAGTGCATGCAATTTCTATTTTCAATTTACTTTATTGTAAAAGTGCATCTCACATAAATAAAATAAAATAAAAAGTAAGTCACTTAAGTCTTTTAATTTATTGCCGCACTATTTAAAAGTAACATTATTGTAAAAGTGAACCTCACTTATTCTACAAAACTGATTCACTTCAAAGCAACTTTATTGTAAAGTGATTTTCAAAGGTTGATCTTGGGAACAGGGGGGTTCTTTTTTTTAGTTGGTCAAGTTAATATCTGTCACATCACTATTGGGGACATCTTCAACAATTTCTTTGATCAAGCATAACTTCATCATCCAGAACCAGTTTTCAGTGCCATTTTTTTTAAAACTGCATATTTTTTCGAGCTCTTTGCATCCAGATAGTTATTTTATATTCTTTCAGCCATTATTTTATAGTATGGCCGCCCCTTGTGATATTATACTTACAAGTTCTAACTATTTATCATAGAAATCTCATATGGAGGATGTTCTACGAAGTAGGGGACTATTCAGGATAACCTCAGGGAAAGAAACAGAACCCACTAATGATGATAAGAAAATTAAATGGGAAAATAGATGTGATGAAGCTTGTGGGTTGATTGGGATGTCAATCTCTACTTATTTGTGATTCCACATATCTAGAATTGATGAACCTGATCTCGCTTGGGAAAAGTTGGAATCGGTGTTTGGTAAACCCAATGAAATTCAGGGTCATTAACTTGAGAATGAGTTGCTCTCCTTGAATCCAAATGACTTTTCATGCATTCAATACTATTTATCTAAGTATAAAACTCTTAGACTTTTATGTGCAGAATGCAAGATTGAGAAAGAAGACAAACAATGTATTTATCATATTCTTTCCAAACTTGGACTTGCATATTCTGTTTTTGTATCTACATTCTACTCCATGAAAGAATCCTTGACTACAGCTAGCTATCAAGATTATAGCCTTGAATCCTTTTGTGATTCTTTAATTAGAGAGCAAGATAAGCTCATTCATCTTGGAATAATTAACAATGCAGATACATCTGGGAAAGCCTTATTGTCCCAACAGAAAGAAAAGTCCAAGCCTCCCAAGAAACAGAATTTTCACAATAATAATCCAAACAAAAAGGGTCCCAAGCCCTCTCAGTCAGCTCCTTCTTTAAAAAATGACAAAGGATCCAAGCCAAAAGGAAAGAAGACTGAGCGTCATTGCAATTTTTGTGGGAAAGATAATCATGATGAATCTAAGTGTTTCAAGAAGATGGTAGCCTTGGAAGCATCAATGAAGAAGCACCACATCATCCTAGATTCATCTTCAAAATCTAACTCTCATGGACATGCACTTTGTGCTTTTGGATACTCTTATACTGCATCTTCTTCTTCTACTTCAAATGAATGGCTCATTGATTCTGGAGCATCTTATCATATGGCTAAGGATCAAGCCATCTTTTCTACTATGCATGAATGTAACACCAAACAAATATTTGTTGGTGATGATAGATCTCTAAGTGTTGTAGGATCTGGAACAGTTCCAGTACAAAATGGTCATTTCAGTGATGTACTATGTGTTCCAAAAATTTCCTGCAATTTTTTATCAGTCTATCAAATTACTCATTCAGGTGAAAGTAAAACGGTCACGTTTACACCTCACCAAGTTGTAATCAAGGAGTTTAAAAATCCTCAAAATGTCCTTGCTACTGGAACTATTGATGATATTACCAGGTTGTACAAATTTAACAACTTTGGGTCATCACTTTTTTCTTCAGTTTTTGTTGTTCATAGTGATAACTTGAGCAAACTTTGGCATGAGCAATTTGGTCACTTAAATTATCGCTCATTGCAACAACTATGTAAAGACAATATGGTGACTAGTCTTCCGATAGTATCTTGAAAGATGGTGTTTGTTCTGGTTGTGTACTCGAAAAACATCATCAGGATAGTTTTGACAAACGTGCCTCTTGGCACACCTCGATTCCCTTAGAGCTTGTGCATAGTGACTTGTGTGGTCCTCTTCCATCTGATTCATTTTCTGGTTTCAAATATTTCTTAACTTTCATTGATGACTACTCCAGATGCACTTGGGTTTACTTCCTAAAACTTAAGAGCGAAGTATTTAACATGTTCTCGGCCTACAAGGCCCTTGTTGAAAAACAATCTGGTCATCAAATTATTAAGTTAAGATCTGACAATGGAGGAGAATATGTTAACAACAAGTTCACTACTTTCTGCACTGAACAAGGAATCCAACAACAGCACACTGTTCCATATACACCATAACAAAATGGTGTAGCTGAATGGAAGAACCGCACTTTAAAAGAAATGGCTAATAGTATGATCCAATCTAAGGGACTAAGTCTTCAATATTGGGCTGAGGCCATAAATTGTGTAAATTACATAGTTAATTGCACACCCACTAAAGTTTTACAAGGTATAACATCGGAAGAAGCATGGAGTAAAATTAAACCAGATGTAAGTCACTTATGTGTGTTTGGTTGTGAAGCATGGGCTCACATTCCGGATGAAAAACGAAAAGCATTACAGCCTAAAAGTGAAAAGTGCATATTTGTTGGATATTCAGAAGATTTAAAAGCTTATAGACTTCTTCAACCCCATTCACATGATATAATCATTACAACAGATGTTAAATTTGATGAAAATCTCTTGGCCTATGATCCTAACTTGGAGGGTGTGCCATCTTTGGCTTGCGATCCTGATTCGGCAATTGTGCCTTCTTCTTCTTCTTCCAACTTCCTTGACAGGTTTCCAACTATAGTTTCTGATGATGATAGTTAGGATGAAAATCCACCTTTGCTTGCTCATGTTCCTCCAATTGGACCAGCACCAATGCTTCCTCGATGGGTTCGTTCAACATGTGAAGCAGCTGGTGATCTTGTCAGTGATCCTAGAGATCAATGTCGAACACGTTCTCAATTTCAGCAAGCCTCTTCTCTTTTGGCTCAATTTTCTAAGAATCATGATCCAGAAACTTTTGCAGAAGCTTCAAGAAATCCAGATTGGGATGCAGCTATGGATGAAAAATATCATTCCTTAATGGTGAACGATACTTGGGATCTTGTTCCTCGTCCAAAAGGAAGAAAACTTGTTAGATGTAAATGGGTCTATAGAACTAAGTATGCATCAGATGGAAGTGTTGAAAGACTTAAGGCAAGGTTAGTTTCCAAAGGTTTCCCAAGTTGAAGGGATTGACTACAATGAAACCTTTGCCCCTGTAGCAAAAATGAACTCCATCCACCTTGTTCTTTCCCTTGCAACCTTACATAACTGGTAAGTCCATCAAATGGATTTCAAGTCTGCCTTCTTACATGGTGATTTACAGGAGGAAATTTACATGGAACAACCTCCTGGATATGTTCAGAATAACTATAGCCTTGTTTGTCTCCTTAAGAAATCCTTATATGGCCTTAAGCAAGCTCCTTCTTCATTTTGTCATACTAGAGCTTGGTATGCCAAAATGCATAGCTTTCTCCTTGACACTGATTTTTCTAGATGCCATTCTAACCCCAATGTATATACCAAGAAAGTAGGAAACCATCTCATCATACTTGTTCTTTATGTTGATGATATTATCCTTACTGGTAGTGACCCTAAACTTATAACCCATGTGAAATCTAGTCTTAAGAAAAATTTTGAAATGTCGGACTTAGGACATTTGCATTATTTTCATGGTCTCCAAGTCTTGCAAACCAAAGGAGGAATCTTTCTTTCCCATTCTAAGTATGCTTGTGACCTACACCGTCGCTTCCACATGGAAGATTGTCAACCAGCCCCTTCTCCCTTCCAGTATGGATTCAAACTTTTTGCCACTTGTACTTCCCCTGAAGTAGATGCCACCTTGTATCGTCAACTTGTTGGTATTCTTTTATACTTGACTCATTCCCATCCTAACCTTTCCTTTGTTGTTGGTCATGTTTCCCGTTATATGCAAACTCCTCATGAAATTCACTGGAAAGCAGCAAAAAGAATACTTCAATATATTCAAGGTACAATTTAGTTTAGGATTCATTACAGTACAAGGCCGGGAGAACCTTTGTTGGTCGGTTTCATTGACTCAGATTGGGTCGGTGATCTTGATGATCGAAAGTCTACTGCAGGTTATGTTTTCAGTCTAGGATCTAGACCTGTCACTTGGGCTTGTAAGAAACAACAAGCTCTTGCTCTTTCTTCAGCAAAAGCAGAATATCGAGCCATAGTTAATGCCAGTCAGGAAGCTTTATGGCTTCGATAGATCCTTTCAGAGTTTGGATTCTAGCAGCAGCAACCTACTCCACTTTGGTGCGTCAATCAAAGTGCCATCAAGCTTGCCAAAGATCCAATTCTACATCAACACAGCAAACACATTGATCTACACATGCACTTCATCAGAAATCTTGTTCATGATTATGTTATTGAAGTGGTATATTTCCCTACAGATGATCAAGTTGTAGACATCTTCACTAAGTCTCTTACAGAAGGGAAGTTTTCTAAACTTCGGTTTATGTTAGGAGTTCAGGAATGTGTCCTTAAGGGGGGTAGGCTCTAATGCCTCCTTCCTTCTCCTAATAGTGTCACTTTTGTAAATCCTTCAATCCTATCCCAAGTTGTTCTTAAGGGGGGATGTTAGGATATTTAGACACTTAGGAGTTAGTTAAGATCAACTTGTGTAATATATCTGTTAAGTAAAAGTGTGTTTCTTTAGTATGCATTAGTATGAATTTGTAAATATTCTAATCCGATGGTCATGATATGTTCTAGACATAGAGTGATCTGACGGTTCAACTTCTCTTAGATCATACCTACCATTGATCCGTGGCTTAACACCCGATTGGCTTATGATCTCTATTTAAATAGCATAGAGGGTCCTTGGCTAGTTGATCAATTATGAGAAGCTCATGTAAATTTCTTTCTTTTGCATAATAAATTGCTCCAAGTAGCTATTTGGCTGGGGCCATGGATTGTTTCCCTCTCAAGGGTTTTAACCATGTGACAAACATCGGTGTGTTGATCTGTGATCTATTTGTGTGAAGTGGTTGCTCAAGGTGTTCGGTCTTTTGGGAGTACCCTATGTACCTGAACAGAGTGAATGAAAAATACACATTGATAAAGACAAATTTCATAGAAAACTAATAAGTATTGCTCAAATAATTACACTATAAACTTCGTTAATTCCACCAGTATACATGAATGTTACATAAAGGAGAATTAGAATCATGTGGATAGGATTCAAATATACCAACTCAAGACTGATTGACTGGATAACTAGAAGTGTCTAAATCGCTATTGGATCTCACCATTCTAACTACATATGTCTAATTCAGACTCTCAATCAGTTATAATCAGTTAAACTAGTTAAACTAATGAGGCAGGTGAAAAGTAGGTGAGAATAGGAGCCTACCCACATGCATCCATGCAAGACTAGTGCTAACTGAACTGGAGGACATCTAACTGAATGTAACTAGAGAATAACTTAGCTTAACTAGTTACCAAATACCAAAAACTGAAGGAGGTTGGTGGTGGCACTCCTAGGGGTTCCTAAATTGTAGGGATTGGTCTCAAAGGCACATAAACGGATGCATGAAGGTGCAGTAAGTTGCAGTTAACTTCTATATGTGTTCCCCACACTCTAGTGACTAGTACTAGTGGCCCTATTATCCCAAGTGGACCCAATATTAATTAATTACTTCTAATTTAGGCAAATATAATCTAATAGACTAGGTATGGACAAGAGAGGATTATAAATCCTAACACCCCCCCTTAATCCTAACTTGGACAACTATGGGCCCTGGTAACAAGGCCAAAAGTCACCCATTACAATCTAAAAAAATTAAAAAAAATTGCTTAATAAATCGAGGAAATAAGGGAAAACCTCATGGGAAAAACCCCCCCTCAAGATAAGCAGGAACATGAAATACAAGCTATTTTTAGGAGAAAAATCTCCCTCTTTTGGAAATAACTTGCAAACAATCTGCTGCAATTCGCAGCACTCTGCAATAGTATGGTTCTTCTATGTAGTGTCATCCTGAATCTGTGCATGTGAACCTCTCCAAACTAATTACTATGTCTAGAGGAATTTTCCTCTTTGGAAGAAGAAGAAAATGCTCAACTGAATCAGGAACATAGACATCTGACAGATGAAAACTAGACCCATGTAGAGAAACTAGATCAACTGATGAGAGAGAAAAAGTGCTTTAGGATTTGAACCATGTGAGGAAATCCCAATAAAATGATATATTGCAGCCTTTAACATCAAAATATGTGAGGTAAAATCAGCTCTAAGTGTTAGGAGCAAGTGTCCAGACGAATGCAGAATGTCTCCCTCTTTACTAGTTCTGTGAGGAGATGAGCATGTGATCACATAGAAAGGTAGAGAAGCCTTGGGACAGTGGAGAGAAAATTATTTAGATCCATAATATGATATAACTTCAAAAATAACCAATGATTCACAAAATATAATATCATCAAACTCATAAGATAAAACTAACATCAAATCCCCAGCAGCAATTTTGAAGAAGACTTGCAGTACTTGATTTTTCACACCAAGATTGATGAGAACAAATACAAGCATTACTAGAAGCTCTTGAAACTTAAAACTTGAACAAAATAAGATCATATCAGATCCAAATAATTTCATATCAGATCCAAGAGTGTGGAACAAATCCAAGTGCTCCATCGAGATGGTAGATGCACAATTTTCTCCTTCTTCAAAACTGTGAGTATTGGTGCATTCAATCATGTAGGAATTTCCTGGAAGCTCAAGATCAATGAGAGTGAATGGATCCCTCCTAAACTATGATCTTATTTCCAAAATATCCAAATTATTACTTTTCTTCACACCAACAACATCATTAGATATAGAGAAATCAAATTCCTCTTTATTTTATGAAACAAACACTGGTAAACTATGCACATAATTTAAAATAGAAGAATCACTCGAGAAATTGTGCATAGAGTGGAAGGAGAGTTTCTCCTCAATAACAGATATTTGAATGTCTTCTTCTATATCATTCATATGAGAATATGAGATATCACGGATCTCATAAACTTCCAGAGCAGCAGGAGAAGGAGTCACTCCAAGGAGACTTTCTTCAATTCGAATTATATGTGTCGAATATTCTACTTCTTCTTCATATTGAACAACTTGCTTTGATACATGAGAGGGCACATAGAGTGAATTCTTGAACTAATCATGTTGGATTTTAAATGAACCTCTCTCAATAGCTGGGATTTGGATTTCATCTCCCATATGAGTGCTAGGTCCTCCTGCTAGAGTGAGAGTGGTGAAGGATTCCCTGTAGGAAACCATGTGGTTGGATGCTCCAGAATATATCAAGTAAGCCTTCGATGGAGTGAGGCCTGCTTTCAAGGCATGGCACCTCTCAATTTTTTTAGTCTTTTCTCCATCATTAGACATCTCTGCATCTTGTGGAAGGGAAATATTTTTAAGTTCAAGGAGAGTTTTCAATTGGTCAAGGGTCTTCTTCATGCACTGGCTTTCATAATGAAATCCCCCAATACAATAACGACACTTAGTCTTTTCAAACTTTTTCTTTCTCTTGGATCCCGAAGCTCCTTCAGAATAATTCTGACTCTCTTTTGTCTTTGAATTAGATGCTTTAGGTTCCTTCCCCTTGTGCTTCCCTTTATCTTACACATTGGTTGAGTCCGACATTAGAAGAGCTTAGTTCTTGGAAGTTTGGAGGACTCCCATTTGGACCAACTTATCCTGCTCTTGTATTAGAGACTCAGCAAAGCCATCAAGTGAAGGCATATTTCAATTGGGGATGGAATCTCTTTCGGAGTGGAAGATAGAGACGAAGACATAATACTCATATGCAATTTTGTTGAGAACAGAGAGCACTATATTCTCATCCTTCCTCTCTATTCCTCATTGTTTACATTGTAGTGCTAGAGACTTGAATTTTGTGAAAAACTATTGGATAGTTTCGAAACTGTTGGGTTGCAATGTTATTATCTCATTCTCTAATATGTGTCCCTAAAGCTCATATTATTTTCCAAACAATAATTCTAGCTTCTCCCAAGTTTATTTCAAAGACTTCAATCCCTCAAGATGAAAGAGGAGACCCCTGGAGATGTGAGCACAAAGGAATTCAAATGCTTCATCCAACCAATTCAGGAACTTATTTTTATCATTAGGATGATGAGGTTTTGTCTCTCTGCCTATAGTAATCATGTATCGACCAAGCTTGCACAAGGAGACCTGCTTATCTTCCCTCCAATCAACATAGTTGAAGGGTGTTAGGATCCTAGGTAAGAAAGCAGTAGAATCCATCAATTCTTCCTTCTGAATAGTCAATTCATTCAATTAAGCTACGTAACACCTATAAGAAAACACTTCAAAATAATAATAATAAAATTCACACTATGTCAAAATCAAGCCTTCCATCTCAACATGTACACTTTCCCAGAGTTCATCACGCCCGCAGAGACTTCTCTGAATGAATCCAGAGGCAGTAATGCACACTTTGCAGGACTTATGTGGAAACCCAGCATCTTCTGGTGTACAATGGAGATTGGATAGACTTGCTACTTTTCTGAATAGGCTTTGATACCATGTTAAATTATTGTGCCATTGATCTACATGCAATGAGTGTAATTGAATTGTATTATTGTGCAGTGGAACAGAATGAAAAATACACACTGATCAAGACAAATTTCACAGAAAACTAATAAGATTGCTTAGTATAATTACAGTATAAACTTCATTAATTCCATTAGTATACATGAATGTTACATAAAGGAGAATTCAAATCATTTGGATAGGATTCGAATCTACCAACTAAATACTGACTGACTGCCTAACTAGAAGTGTCTAAATTGCTATTGGAGCTCACTGTTCTAACTCCATATGTATAATTCAGTCTCTCAATCAATTATAACCAGTTAAACTAATGAGGTAGGTGAGAAGTATGTGAGAATAGGTGCCTACCCACATGCATCCATGCAAGACTAGCACTAACTGAACTGGAGAACATCTAACTAAATGTAACCAGAGCATAACTTAGCTTAACTAGTTACCAACTACCAACAACTAAAGGAGGTTGCTGGTGGCACTCTCAGTGGCCCATAAATTGTAGGGATTGGTCTCATAGGCACATAAACTAATGCATGAAGGTGAATTCAGTTGTAGTTAACCTCTATATGTGTTCCCCACACTCTAGTGACTGTTACTAGTGGCCATATTATCCCAAATGGACCCAATGGTACTAGTGGACCCAATATTTTAATGACTCCTAAGTTAAGAAAATATGACCTAATCGACTAAGTATGGATAAGGGAGGATTATAAATCCTAAGATTATGTACTTAGTACATTGTGTAAGGAGGTGCCTCCCTTGAAGAGGATTGTTACTTATCTCAGTTATCCATTATTAAGGACTGGATTACTTTCTTATCATCTATTTCTATTATTTTTATGTTATTTCTAGGACTTAGTTACATAGCATTCGGTACCAAATCTCTTTCCTTGGGATTGGCTTTTGTAAAATGAGTCATATTGTAATTTTCACTACAATTTGTTTTCTACAAGGATTTAGAGATAGAGGTTTAAAAAACACCTCTATAACAAGTATAGATATCTTCATCCTAAAATTCAGGTCGTGAGACATCACAATTTCGAAGCTATTGGCACTTCCAAACTAGGTCAGACATGCTGCATCAGAAAGAGGACACATCAAGCTACAAAAAAAAGAAATTTCATACCTAGAGGAGCTGAAATTTCAAATTTGAAGGAGTTCCAAGTCGACCATAAAACAATATTCCAATTAGGGTTTGAAAAAGGTACAGCATTTTACATTTGAATAACTTCGAGTAGAAATATCTATTTGTATTGTTCAAAATGCCACTAAAAGGAAGTGTAAAAATTCACACTCCTCTCAAACTACCAGAGGATTCATCCCTAATATATGATGAAAGTGAAGACATATCTTTTAGGGTGTCCAAGTTGGAGGATATGATTAAAGGGATGGCTAGTACAGATGGTCTCAAGGGGATTAAATAGGATCTCAGGGCGATGGATAGTAAATAATATATGTAAGAATTGAAGGAACTGATAAAACATAGCTTTATTCCTCATTCATTTGCCCAAGAAGAATATTAGGAGGAAAAACAACACTTATTCCGCTCACATATTGAAGAAGCTGAAAAACAGTTGGAAAATAGGAAATTTGAAGCCTAGAAATTTGAGGATTCACTACATCATCATGGTTTCAAATTAAGTCCAATGAGCTACTCTCCTCCCAAAATTGACATGAGAATGTTTGATGGAAATTATTCAATAACTTGTATATTCCATACTTATCAATTCTTTGATCTACACCAGGTGCCAACTTTGCAAAAGGTAACTATTGCATCCTTATATTTAGAGCATGATCAGTTTGAATAGTATCAATTGCTTTGTGACCGAAAAAAGGACTCTATTATCTCTTGGTCAATATTCATAGAATAATTGATTGCACATTATGGGGATATAAATAGAAACACCTTCTTTATCTAGTTGGTAAATATCAAGCAAAAAGGTCCAATTACATAGCAACACCTTCTTTAGCTAGTTGGTAAATCTCAAGCAAAAAGGTCCAATTACATAGCACATCAAGCAGTTTCATAAGCTAAGTCTCAAAGTGAAGAATATTTTAAATATAACGTGTTGGATCTCTTTATTGGAACCTTGAAGGATAACATTCAACATGAGGTGAATCTCTTTGAACCACTATCCTTGGAGAAATATTTCATGATGGCAAGGAAGGTTGAAAGTAAAAATATGGTGATGGAAACTAGACATACCACTTCCAAAACATACAGAGAGAATGTTGTTCCTTCTTTTAACCCATCTCAAAGATTGACACCTCAATAACTAGAGGAAAGAAGAGCTAAATGTATATGCTTTAATTCTGATAGAAAGTACAGTAATAGACATAAGTGTGGAGAAACTAAATTATTCTACATAGAATTTGAAGTGTAAGAACAACAAGAACAGGAACCACTGCAAGGGGATGACCTAGAAGTGATTACCCCCACCATATCTTGTCATTATTTGGCTATAATTATCACTCCTCAAACTCTCAAGATCGAAGGATATATAAAAAATAAAAAGGTACACGTGTTGATTGATTTTGGCAGTACTTATAATTTCATTCATTGTAAAGTAGCCAAAGATCTTAATTGCTTTGTATATCCAGCACCAGGATTTCAAGTAATGATTACATATGGAGGAACCATCAATTGTTCAAGGAAATTCCATATTATCAATCTTACTATGGGGGAATATGTATCGAATAGTCCCCTGATTTCTATCCAAATGGGTGGTGCTGATGTTGTATTGGGGGTTCAATTGTTACCATTGGGAATAGTGGCTTTTAATTTTCAAAATATTTTCATGAAATTTTCCTAGGAAGGAAAATAATTTGTCTTAAATGGTATCACACGGAAACTAATAAAGGTAATCAGCTCTAATTGTATGAAAAAATTGTTAAATAAAGGACAATAAGGTGTAATTACACAGTTATGCTCCTATTTCCCTAGATTTCCAAAGGATCCTTAATAATCCTTCAAAGGTATTTGAAGATATTCCAATAAGTCTTCCACATGTTTGAGATCTGGACCATGTTATTCATTTAATTCCAAGAAGAGTTCCTTCTAGCTTCAGACCTTACAGATACCCCTATGGCCAGAAGAATGAAATGGAGCATATGGTTGAAGCAGCGGCACAAAATTATACAGTTTTAGCAGTGGCAGATTTCATAGAGCATCAACAAGTAGTCCTCCAAATCCTGAAGATGTCAAAAAACATGATGAAACGACAAGAAGATAAAATCCGATGTCAGAGGAGTTTTGAAGAAGGGAAAATCATACAAGAACCTAAACAAATCATCGAAACAAGGACCAAATAGTTATGAAATTAGGCTATTACTGAGTACCTCTTCAAGTGGAAAAACTTGTTAGATTTTTATCATTTAATCAATATGATCTGGGATCTTATCTGAGAGAATAACATGCACAGCAATAATCACAAGAGACAAGAGAAACAAAGAGTTTTCCTCGGGGAAACCATAAAGGAGAAAAACCCGCAACTTCCTCGGAGATAGAATGAGCACCAATAGCAAAAGTAAAACCCAAAAACACAAAGATGATCTCCGACAGTTGTTCTTTCTCTCACTTGTGCGAGCTCCTCTTCTCTCACTCATGCACTACATTTGAGTGAGTGTTTGTTTCAAATAGAGAGTCTCACTCTCTATGTATACTTGTTTTCCACTTGACATTTACTCTACAGGACCAACTTCTCTAGGAGTGTTTAATAACCCTAATACCCCTCAACTATGGGGACTATTGCCCCAACTTACAATAGAGGGTTAACCTCAATGACTTTACATGACTTTATTATATTAATGACTCTCCTAATTGGAGGAACAAACATATCCGTTGGGGTACAATGAAATACAATATAAAATATACAAGTGAATACATTTTGAATTTACAAATACATCAACACTCCCTCTTAACTAGGAAGGTATTCTCTTGACACAATTCATCAACACAAGTCTTCATTACTGGATCATCATCAAAGCTAGATCATCACCAAAGTTGGATCATCATCATCATCACTGCTTCTGCTATCTTGAGTAAATGGTTCTATCTCTCAATTCTACTTGTCATAGGAAGTTCTACAGAGCCAACCTTGCTAGATGTAGGCCTAGCCTCCATGTAGGTATTCACATACTCAGAACTTATATATGACCATTGGAGGAACCAATACTGCCACCATGTCAGAAAGGCACAACACTTATATCTGACCATGGGAGGAACAAATCCTGCCACCATGTCAGAAAGGCACAACACTTACATCTGACCATGGGAGGAACCAATCCTACCACCATGTCAAAAAGGCATAACACTTACATCTGACCATGGGAGGAACCAATCCTGCCACCATGTCAGAAAGGCACATCACTTACATCTGACCATGGGAGGAACCAATCCTGCAACCATGTCAGAAAGGCACAGCACTTACATTTAACCATGGGAGGAACCAATCCTACCACCATGTCAGAAAGGCTTCCGAACTCATCACTTCCCATTGGAAGGAACCTCGATCTGATGAACACCAAGCTAGTACTCAAATTTCACTCTATCCATTTCTAGCATAGAATCATACCAGGGCTGATTACAACTAAGGATAACATGCGAGCTTCGTCAGGACTAATTACATCTAAGGACAACCTACAGGATTTTTTACATCTACGCAACCTACGAGCTTCAGCGGGATTTTATGCTCAAACAACCTGGCTCACTGGCTATACTAGAACTCATCACTCCCTCTTTTGAGAGATCTTGATCTGAATCACATACTGGAGCTTCACTACTCCTCTTCTGCTTCGGTTGTACTCAGTGCCATGTAGGACTGCTTCATGCTAAACCAAGAGATAACACCTGATCCCATACTGAAGCAGCACCCTAAATTTCTATTCCTATCAATGGTACTACCTGCCCAATCTGAATCCACATAACCCTCCAGGTTAATATTCTGATTCGCTTCATACGTGAGCCCGTAGTCAACTGTACCCTTCAGGTACCTCAGAATATGCTTTACAGCAATCAGGTGAACATGTCTCGGATCTGTCAAGAACTCGCTCAATGTGTTCAAGGCAAAGCAAATATATGGTCTCGTATTCGTCAAGTACATCAATGATCCAATCATCTGTTGATACATCGTAGCATTAACCGACTCTGATGAAGCATTACTCAATAGCTTCAAGTTCAATGTCATATGTGTGGTTATGGCCTTGCAGTCCATCATCCCGAACCTCTTCAAGATCTCTTCTACATACTTCCCTTGTCCAAGGGATATTCCATCTGCATTCTACCATGCCTCTATGCCTAGAAAGTAGTGCATCATACCCAAGTCTTTCATCTCGAACTTGGCAGAAAGTCTCCTTCTTGCAATTTTAATGAGTTCCTCTTTTCCTGTCATGAACAAGTCCTCGACATATAAGAGGAACATCACTAGTATTTTACCTTCAACCTTGAAGTAAAGGTTTGAATCTTTCCATCCCGTTGTATCATGACAGTAATCTTTCAGTAATCTTTCCATCCCGTTGTATCATGTCGAACCTAAGGATCTTCTGTAGTCACTCCCTCTGAAGCGGAGCATCATACTCCCTCCATCTTTCGTACTCTATGTATTAAAACATTCTGTAATGGAGTGATAAGTAGCTTCCTCTGCTACTAATATTCTATGTATCCATCTAGGGTCACTGGATACCAAGATCCTCTATCTTGAACCTTGTCAAAAGTTCTTCTCGCACCTATCTGTGAGCTTGTCATCCTCTTTAGGCTTTAATCTTCAACCTTGTAGCAAAGGTTAAGATCTTCATCACTCTAGGTGATCTTCAAGATCCTCATGTATGTGTTACCCCATGGGTGCCTTCTGAGCTCAAACTAGGCCTTCTTTCTTTCTTTGCACACATGAGTCTGACTATCATGTGTCTTGACTTCTAGTGGCTACAAATGTATCTTCGTAGTCTAATCCTTATTTCTATGAGAAGCCTCATGCTACAAATATTTCCTTGTACCCCACAATGTTGTCGTCTACTACATGTTGGATCTTGTAGATACATATGGAAGATACTACGGACTTCCCTTTAGGTCTTCGACATCGCATTCTAGTCATCATTCTTCATTTTGGATTATTAGAGTTATTCTTGAACTATCGTCACTTGTTCTTTGGAACAAGTCGCATCCTTCTTTTCTTGTAGGAGATTGTGCGCGATATTTCTTACAAGTCAAATGCATTAGTTGTATGGTTAGAAACATTTAATAAGGCATATTCCTAATGGAAAATTCTTATGCATAAAGATATAATCATACAACTATTTTAGCCAATACAACATTCATCCATATCTCACGGAAACTTTCTAGATGGCTTCCATCTCTACCATGACATCATTGAGATTGTGCACTAATCCAATATGTCAGCAAAGAGATTTCATTCTAGATAAGTAGAAATGGAGAGTTGTATAACACCATGGGCTACTTACCCATCACATGCACATTAGTAGTATACTGTCATTAATGCAAACATTCTATCATGCATAACACATCAATCGAATATAAACAAATGCATAACCAAATAATATCATGAAATGAAAATGGAATACTTATCTTTATTCTTTTCGTGGGTAGACTCCTTCTTGAGCCTTCAACTTCATCATCTTTGTCATTCATAACAACATCATTTCTTATACAAATGCTAAGATGGATAAGAGGTTCTTCAAGAGTTGAGTCCTTCATATTACTCATTGCTTGAGGGATCTTCTTTGGATCGTGAGAGCTTGATCTTCAGTTTCTCCCATTTCTCTTCTCTTATTATGAGTCAAGATTCTTCTTGTGTGTGCTCTTCCCAGAGTTTGCTGAAGGTAATCATTTCCTTCTGGAACACATTCCTTGAATGAATGAATCCCATAATACTGGGAGGCCATTCAAGGTGGTTATAACAATATCTTATTCTTCTTCGATTGCTTCATCATAGCATCGAACATTTCATTTTGGTGTATTCAAGGATGACACATGAGGAATGAGATGATATTTAATAGAATCTACAATGATTCTCTTGGCTCTAGCCTTAGCCTCATCTCCCTTTGGCTCTTATAAATTCTTTACTGAAATACTAATCTAGGTCAATTTCTTCAAGGATCACAGAGTTCCTATACTTCTTTTGATTTATATTCTTCCCTTCAAATAGCTTGGTCAAGGAATCAAACATCTCTTAAGGTGTCTTTAGGGAAGACACTGGTGGTATAAGGTGATAGAATCAGCAATAATCCTCTTGGCCTTTACCAAGTTCTTCTTGTGTAAGGCTTTAGCCTCATCTCCCTCTGGAACTGGAACCTCTCCACTTATGTAGGTGTCCAATTCATTTTCTTCAAGAACCAGTGAGACCCTATACTTCCATACTTGGAAGTTGTCAACTTCACCAAGCTTGTCATCAAGTTGGTGTGATTAGTCATTTTGAAATGAGAACCTCAAATGTAAATAGCAAAAATTTAGATCTTGTCAATTTGAGGTGTCCATCCTAGTTCTAGAACTAGTTGGTCTAGGGTTTGTCAAAGAAACCCTAATTTTAAAAACTTGGAATTTCATAATTCTGATTGGATATAAAGATGGGTGTCTTCAAGATGAGTTTTCCAATGTACTCCTTTTCAAAAAACATTGGAGGGAAGCTCCCGGAACAGGAATCCCTAGTTTTCCAATTTCTTCTATAGAAATGTCTGATATTATTTATATGGTATCTCTAAAAGTAATACTCCTCTATGTATATCCTCTTCCATATTTAGGTAGCTCATATTTCATCTTTCTAACACCATAGATTTGAGCAGAATTGGTTTCACCAATTGGGACTTATAAGAGTTTTCCCAAGGTGACTTGTTTCAGGACTGTTCAGCATAGCTAACTTGTATAGAATTCCACGTGTCACTGTTTCACCTTCGGTGTCTGAAACTTTTACCATAGAAATTATAGGCTATTTCCTATCAATAACATCTTGCAAAATTTTATTTGGACCTTTGTATCCTGAGCTATAGCAATTTTCCCTAGGTGTCCTATTTAGGGATGAATCCAGGGAGAGGATGAAACCCTGATTTGTAGGAATCATATCTCCCAGAATATAAAGAATATAAGGCTGAAAATTTTAAATAGGGTACATCAGGAATTTATATTCAGCATATAAAATTTTTGGCTCCTGATACTTCTCCAATATAGAGATATAGAAAATGCACCCAAATGACTAGTTTTAGTCTTTTAGGGTTTTCTGGTCCGGAATCAAATTAGAATTTGACTTTCCCGGAGTGTTACCGAACCAAACATTTCGATATTGGTCTCTAAATTTTGATTTTGAGGAGGAGAGAAATCCTATGATCTACTCACTTAAAAATTCCTCTTCTGTGAAAAGCCCAAATTTTCCGCAGTAGTGACAGGTCAAAAACTAAAAATTCCCAGAATCAAATTTTACTTCGACGTAAAGATGCGCCCTTAAATGGAGAGTTATCCTGGCCTCCTTTTTTTGATGATCTATGGAGAGAGACCCAAAAAGTAAAAAGCCCTAAATTTTGCATTTTCACAATGTCTTCTTCTCAGGTTAGCTCTGATACCATGTTATATTTTTATCATTTAATCAATATGATCTAGGATCTTATCTAAGAGAATAACATGCACAACAATAATCACAAGAGACAAGAGACACAAAGAGTTTTCCTTGGGGAAACCATAAAGGAGAAAACACTGCAACTTCCTCAGAGATAGAATGAGCACCAATAGCAAAAGTAAAACCCAAAAACACAAAAATGATCTCCGACAACTATTTTCTCTCTCACTTGTGCGAGCTCCTCTTCTTTCAATCATGCACTACAGTTGAGTGAGTGTGTGTTTCAAATAGAGAATCTCACTCTCTATTTATAATTGTTTTCCACTTGAAATTTACTCTACAGGTCCAACTTCTCTAAGAGAGTCTAATAACCCTAATACCCCTCAACTTTGGGGACTATTTCCCCGACTTAGAATGGAGGGTTAACCTCAATGACTTTACATGACTTTATTATATTAATGACTCTCCCGATCGAAGGAACAAACATATCCCTCGGGGTAAACAAAAATACAATATAAAATATACAAGTGAATACATTCCGAAGTTACAAATACATCAACAGAACTTATGAGTTGCATATTCAAAATGGGAAGATTATTCCTTAATACAAATGCATCCACAACTACCCAAGTGTTCGGGACAATGCTTGTCTCAAGGGGAGCAGCATGTTAATACCTAAATATTGGGAACATTTCCCCTTATAGAGTGGTTCATTACCCCCTTGTATAAATAGAAGCTCTAATGCTATGAATAAATAGAGCCTTGATGCTAAGAAGAAGCATAGGATGTAGATCTAGCTACAAGATAATTCTCACAAGTATGCACAAGGAAAATGGAGAGAAGAATAAAGAGATTGAATACAAGAGAAGTGATCCAATATATTTCCAAGTATTATTGACCAAATGAATTGATTATTATTACAATAGTAATACATCTTATAAAGGAAAAAAGGAGTTGTTAGAATACAACTCATGCTAGCTCATAAACCAGGCTTACTAAATATGATAAACCTCCATAGGTGACTAAAGCACTTTCCAACTCTTTCAAGGACCTCACGAATTAAATCAAGCATAAGTGAGTTGTTATGAGTGATGAAAAACGTGTTAATCTTGGAATCTGGAGAGAAAATCATGGAGGATGGATTGACAACAAAAGATAGCAATTTTCTAGTTAACTAGCTTTAACTTATCCACTGAAAAGATGGAATAAAGCAGGATAAAGACAGAATCTGCAAGAAGGTGCAGTTACTAATTATGGCAATCAAAAAAGTGGGTAGGATCTAACCAGAATTAGGATAAAGGTGCTCCTGGGGTATATGGAAATTGTTGACCAAGTGGTGCAAGTGGATGCCAACTATCTAGGATAGTGGGTAGGAAATTAATCAATAATGATTAAATATTGTTATCCTAAGTATGGAGTGGGTTTATAATATCCCAAAACAACTATATTGTGGTGTATTGCATATTATTGATGTTAGTTGGGTCTGTCAGTGGGTTTATTAGTTATTGTGCACCTTTGTATCCTATATATAGGAATGAGATATTTTCATTTTAGTCATTATTGTATATTGTCTTGTCTTATGTACTTATTACATTGTGTAAGGAGGTTCCTCCATCAAAGAGGATTTCTATTTATCTCAATTCTTCATTATCAAGGTACAGATTAATTTCTTCTGGTCTATTTCTACTATTTTTATGTTATTTTTGGGACTTGGTTACATCACATATATTGGATCAAAGAATCAAAATACTCAAAAACAAGGCCATAGGATAGGTAAAGGTCCAATGGACCCATTACAGTCCTGAATAAGCTTCCTAGGAAATGAAATAGGCTATGCAAGTGGAGTACCTATATCTATTTTAGTATTTGTAAATGCAAATATAAAAATTTGGGTTCATGTGTTTAGAACTATGAAACACCAAGGACGGTGTTAATCTAATGGGTAGGAGATTGTAACACCCTTGTTTTTGAACCCCTGATTTAATGTTGTAAGTTTTAATTTTGAAATGCCTGAACGGATGAACAAGTTGTATAAATTGTAAATATTAATATAAAATATAATTGGCTATGACTGAGTCAAACGCTAAAAGAACATGGGCCTAACTTGAACCCAAAAAAGTATCTCGACTATATTTTATTTCTTAATACTTTTGATTAGTCATAATTCTTGATTATGTGTTAATTGTGTTTAGTGGCACGCTAAACAAAATGTTAAGGACACATATGGGACGTGAGTCTTTTGAGAAGAGGAATGAACGCGTTTGAACTAGTAAAAATAGTTTGTGAGAGTATCGTTTAATCCAATACATTGGATTACCAAGAATAAACCATGTAGTTTGTGAGGAATTGATGAATGCTAAATTCTTGAAGGAAATGTGGTGGCAAGTTAACTTTATATTTAACCTTTTATAAGCTTGAGTGATCTCCTGGTGAATTCATAGTCCCTACTCAAGGGTTGAACATTGTTGAGAGATTGATTAGTAACGAATCCTATGGTTGGGTGGAGCATGGCACACACACAACCAAATGTTTAATTTATCATTAAAACAGATAAGTATTTCATGTTCTATATCAATTTTATTATGAATTGTATGAGTTTGGAATGAATGAATGAATGATTCCTGGGTATGTGAATTTTCATTTATGATTATGATGAAGTTTCATTCCTTGAAGTATTTATAAATTGAAATATGCATATTTTTGTATGCAAATTATTGTGCATGTGTAATAATGAAAAAATGCTTGTAAAATCATTTTGGGTCAATGGCATTGTTGATAGTGTTAATTCTTTGAACGAGAAATTACTTAGTGGAAATTATGTTCTTCTAAATGCATATTTCATGAGAGAAGTAATTTAACCCTATTGATCTATATTGTTTCAAGAATTATTTAATTGTCGAAAAATTGTCTATGTCTAAAACATTATTTCCTTAAGTGAAAGGTTTCATGGTTAAAGTTCAATAGGTAATCTTGTTCTACAAAAAAAAGCAATACATGAATTTTTTCATGTATAAGTACATTGGCATTTTGGGTTGATGTTGTAAACAATAATGGCGATTCAACATAAAAAGGAAACACTTACTAGAGTTAATCCACTAGTAAGTGTTAAAATCTTACTATGGGAATTTGTTTTTTTTTGTTAAAATTATTTAGCCTAAATTTGTCTTAAGTGTGGTGAAATGAACATTCTCGAAATGGTTAATTTCTGAGTGAAATGATTATGGGAATGATGCTTATGTAGGGAGTTGGTTAACTCTATTTAATGATATTACTAAAAATGGTGATTGAGTAGGGTTAAATGTTCATAATTGGAAACATTCATTTACTCAGTATAATACTTTTGAGGTAATGTTGAATTGTTATTCATTTTGCTTACAAAGAATGTGATTCAGCGTCATAACGAGGTATGTTACATATTTAAATTGTATAACTCAACTTGGCACAAGTATTGTTTTTTCAGAGGGTCACATTTTACTTTATGACTTAGTAAAGACTCCAGATGGATTTGGTAAACACTTGTAAAAGGAAGAATACAAAAATACACTTATTTCTAGAAAAATATGAATAGCTTGTATTAAAATTAGATATAAAAAACTATACTAAGTAATATTATCAAAAAATATCATTGAAATCCAACAATTGTATAACTACATGATCATACATATATATAAAAAACACCAGTGACCAAGGCATGAAGTTATGAAGAAAAATGAACACCAACAACCTATTCAATGTGAAATCTTAAATCATGACATAATACATGTAATCCTTTGGTATTGAGGGATAACAAAATGTCTTCATATCCCTTCCCCTACCTCAAAGGTTTGTTCCAACTACAATAATTACTCTAAACATAACGGTTTGGGTTCATCACCAAATTTATCTCTAGCTCCTCTCAAGGCTCAAATCAACTTCAAAAATCTATACAAATTATGCCTTCCTACTCTTAATGCTAAAATGATCTTTGAAAATTTATAGCAGTTATGCCCAATATTCACAAGAATCTTAAATCAACTATGAAAGTTAGTAGTACTCCTATCCTATATGAGGTGGGTTTTTAATACTCTACCATATCTCCATACATAATTCCGCAAGTCTAAATATATAAAATTACAAAATCCGTAATGGAAAATCCTACTCTAACCGCAAGGCTAACCTAGGTTGACCTATCAAGATTGGATAAGTCTAACAAATACTTGGAATATATGGTCAACTCTTGTCAAATGTGACTTTATCAAACCCAGGACTGCAAGGTCAAAATATTCCATTTTCATGAGTCTAGTTGGTTCTAGTCTAAACCAATTTATTTGATGCATGTGTCAGGTCTACCCAATGCGTCCATCAAGAACATGTATAGGTCCTATAACTATGATAGATAGAAAATAATCTCTATAGTATATTGGGATTGAGAATACTAAGATCTACAAACTTAGTAAATTAATCATGTTAGAAAACAATTTGGATAAACATCTCTTACCTTTTCATGTATAAGATGGTCTTTCTAAATCATAGAATAACAAAAATGAAAATACATAATTTGTTCTTGTATCTTGCTCATGGTGAGAACTTCTAACATTTATCAAATGCTGAAATATCTTGTGCATCTAAACTCGATCTCAAATCATGATCCTACAAAATTCAACATAAATTATTCACATGCACATGCATAATCAACATAAAATGGATTAGATAATTAAAATATAAATAAAATGTGAACTTATTGATGATGATCATGATGATGATGGTTAACATCCCCTAATACCAAACTCTTGGTCTATCATAACCAAAGAAACAAATTATTTAGTTTGTTTTAAAATTGTATTTCTATGCTCAAAGAGCTTGGAGAGAAGCGTCCCCATCTCACTATAATTTTGACAAGTTAAAAGGCTAGGAAGGTTGGGATTGCAACAAAGATTATGAAACTGAGACCTAATGTGGGTGTATGTAGGGCATTCTAAGAGGAAGTGTTTTTCATCCTCAATGTCCATATTCTCACAGAGATGGCAGATCCTTTCTACCCATGGTGTTTTAGGAACTGTCCAACGACCAGTTTCACTATGAAGCTCATGAGAGTTCGTTCTTATCTTGGCTATATTAATTTTTTTCTTTGAACTAGTTAAAATCGAGAGATACTTTTGATCTTCTAGAGTAGGGTTGATGACTTCCTTATAATATCTTAATTATATTTTATCCTCTAAATCTTTCTCACACCACATTTTCTCCTTAAACTTAGAAATGACACTATTTTTAATGCTATTTATAGTTTGCAAAGAAACATTTTCATCAATCTCCCAACGGTTTAACCAACTTCGCATTAACCGGTATCTTTATACCAACTTCGCTTAAGCCTTAGGTGGTTTTGCCTAGAATTTAATGCTATTTTAGGAATTCTATGGTCACCTATGTTATTGATTTTGTGCTTGTACAATAGGAGCCTAGTCATAGCTAGGCTCTCGATAGGGGAAACACCCACTTCTATAAGGAGAATAGGGTAGGGTGTATTGCTTTTAATTTTGAGGTTATACATTACAAAACGCTTTTGGATTTGCTCAATATTTCTCCAGGATTGTCTAGACATGTTGCAACCCCAAACCTCACACCCATACAAGATAACATGAGTGACTAAAGTTTCAAAGAGGAGCTTCTTTTTATCCCACGTCACAAGGTTCGCTGCTTTACAATTATTTTCAAGACCAAAATAAGCTTTCAACCCTCCATTAATCCTTTTCTTAATGCTATAGTTCCAGTTGAGCTTGTGATGAATATCAATTCCTAGGTATTTGTAAGAAGACACTTCCTCCAAGTTGCTATTGTCATACACAAAATTAGCGTAAGTGTCCTTCTTCGATTTGATAATCATAATTTTTGTTTTGTCGGTGTTAACAGTCATTCCCATGGTAGAGCAAAAATACTTAAGAAGTCTCAGTTGCTTATCAAGATCAGATGGACACCTTTCCAGAAGAACAATATCGTCCACATAGAGAAGAAGGATGATGACTATTACATCTAAGATCATGCCAACACAACCTGCTTCCTCTAAAAAACCTTCTAGCTTATCTATGTAAATGCCAAAAACGGTGGGGGAGAGGGGGAAACCTTGTTTAACTCCGATATTACACTTAATATCTTTTGACCACCCCTCGTTGGTCTTAAACTTGGCAATGACATTCTCGTATAACCTTATTGTGGAGGCTCTCAACTCGAAAGGAACCTTTAGCTCTTCTAATCTATTCCATAGGTTATTTCTAGGTACCGTATCGAAAACCTTTCTAAAGTCTACAAAGAAACAAAAGAGATTGGATTTATCATTACGACGCTCCTCCACAATTATCATAAGCATAAATTATCCTAAGAATTGGTCATTCGATATTATATTTTTTTCTCCTTAAATTTCATCCAAATCAATAGGCAATAGATGTATCCTTAGAAGAAAGTTTGGGAAACATATAACAAAGTAAATTCAAATAGAAATTTGAAACAACTTTTAATTATATGGTGGGAGTGTACCTTCTCGATTATTTTAATTTATGTGTCTGCATTCTCAAAATAATTTTTGGGATGCATATAATATTTATCTTAAAAACGAGGAAGTAATTTTAAATTTATTATGTGTGTCTGTAAAATTTAAACACACTAGTGTATTTGTATGATATAAACAAATCAATGTATATATGTATGATACATACCCAATATAAAATTTCACAAAAACAACCACAAACAAAAACATCTCCAAAGTTTTCATAATATAAGTTTTTATTTGCATTTTACTAATTTTTTCCAAGAGATGTGTTTTTCATATATTGATATATGGTGTGCTTTTCTATGTGAAGCACCAGTGCATCTTATGTTTTCAGGGTGCATCAAAGTTTGAAATATTTATTAGAATAAAGAACAGGGCATGCAATTCTAATCAATTCACTTAATTATCAAGGGGGGACTAAGAAGGAATTTCATTTCTAAAAGTGAGTTTATAAAAGAAAAAATAATCAATTTTTTATTCTTTTGTCAAAATTGGAGGAGGAAATTATGCAAGAGAAATTTACCATGGAATACTATGGAGTGGTTTAATTTTAATGAAGAACCAAAACTGTAAGGAATTATGAATCATGTAAAGTAATCAAAGGAGAAATTCAAAGTATGTAATTTCTTACCATTCATCTCAAAATATTCCCTAATCGTTTCAAAATAATTCATTAATTCTTTATGTTCATATTCATATTTGAAAACCATAGGTTTGAAGACAAATGTGTTTTCTTAGTTACCATAAATTTTGGAAACCTTGGCTTTCTTGTTGCTTCCCTTCTTTTTTATGTGGCTTCAAAGTTTAGCATTAGGGTTTTGTCCTCTGAACTATTTCACAGAGAAAAACAATTATAGGAACTACAAATTTAATGGATTTGTGCATCTATATAGGTGTTGAGAATATATTGCAATAGGACCACATATTGCATTGGATCCAAAAACATGTATTTATCAATATTTTTTGAAATAATATTTTTTGATTTTCGATGCACACTTTCCATCTTAATGCACTAGTGTGCTTTTACGAAAAACATCGTTTTAGGTTTAGATGTAAAAAATGTATGGGTTATACAGTGAAAAATATACGTTTAGTATGCATTGGTGCTCTCATTATTATAGAACACGCCAATATCAGTAAATATGCATTTTTAATATTTCAGCACACTTTTATCGGATTTTATTACTTTGTATGGTGCACCAGTGCATATTATTGAATAATGTACACCATTAAACCAAATATTATTTTTAGCTCAAATTATTTACTTTATTTGTAAAAAATATTACATAGTGGGTGAAATCATGAACCTGGGTGTCTATTCCGTGAGAATCAACTTTTGGAATCCGTATTTAAAACACTTTCGGCCAAACTCTTTTTTTTTCGGCCGAACTATTTTACTTTTTCGGCCGAACTATTTAACTTTTTCGGCCGAACAAATAAAAAAAAATTTCGGCCAAAATATTATTTCGGCCGAATGTTAAAACTAACGGGGAACCTCGTTATGCGGGATTTGTAAAGATCGCCGAAAAAATAATGTCTGGCAGATACTTTTTCGTTCAAACATTTTTTCGGCCGAACAACCTTTCGGCTGAAAAATGTTATTTATATTTTAACCAACGCAACTGCTTACAGTTTTGTCATTTATGATTTTTCCCTCGCCTGCGAACTGTTAGGCCTGATTTTTCCATCGCCTGTCTACGTGTGTTAGGCTTGTCTGCGTGTGTTAGGGATTATCTGTCTGCATGTGTTAGGGCCTCTCTTGTCTACGTCTGTTAGGCTTGTCTGCGTGTGTTAGGCCTTTCCTGTGCTTCGCGGTCTGTCTATGGGAGAGGAGGAGTGTTGGCCTTGTTGGCATCTGTCTATCGATGTCTGTTTGTGGGCAAGGAGGAGCATTGGTCTATCTGTGATGCTTCGCAGTCTGTCTATGGGCGAGGAAAAGAGTTGGCCTTTTTGGCGCCTGTCTATGGGAATCTGTCTGTCGGCATTTGTTTGTGGGTGAGGAGGATCGTTGGTCTGTCTGTGGTGCTTCGCGGATTCACAGTCTGTCTGTGGGAAAGGAGGAGCGTTGGCATTGGTCTGTTTGTGGGAAAGGAGGAGAATTGGCATTGGTCTGTCTGTGTTGCTTCGTGGTGGTGGTACTGGAGGATTCACGCTGGTGCTAGAGGCTGCGTGGTGGTGGTGCGGGAGGCTTCACGGTGGTGAGGTAACTACATTCCATTCGCCATTCGATGTCTGATAATGTTATATTGAAACTGGCTTAATACCAAATATACCATATGCAAAACTATTTATAAACCTGCATCATTGCATTAAGAAAAACTATAGCAGCAAACGGCCACTATCTTCCCATTTCTTACTCATTTTAATTCACGAATGAATAGTTTGAAATCTATTACTGTATTATAGCTACATAGAAGAAAAACAAGTGTTGTGTACGAGAAACATCTTTAGTATTCTTCTAAAAGAATTGGTTGAGCTTTGAATTCCTATTTCATTATTCTACATGCACGAAATAAATACGAGTGTACATATTTATTAAAAAAGTGTGTGTGTCTGTGATGGTTTCTATTTCAACAGTAACTAATTTCTTGGTGTATTTAATAATAAGTATGATCTGCTGGTGTGTACTTTCTAGAATTCATGGAATCCTTATAATCCCTAATTAACCCATCTTATTGCTCCCTAATTAAAATTCTATAAAGCATTTTTCACATGGGGCCAGTTTCATAAGTACCTTCAGTTTGTTGTTTCATTACAGCCATATAAAAAACTAGAGAATTCTCTGTTCCGTTTGAAGTAAAAATGCCCTTTCGAGCAAAACCTGTAATCTGCCCTGACAGCACAAAACTATAAACTAGAGTCTGTAGACTGTCATCTGTGCGCAAAAGTATACTAGTGTTGATTTCATCTATTATTTATCTTTGTGGCTATTTAAACCTTTGTAGATGCTTATTCCTCTATGCATCCCCACAACTTGTACTTGTGTCTCTTTAGTCTCTTATTGGGGAGGAAGGTTAGCCAAGTATTTTCCACAAGGTTAACTAGATCCCAGGAGTAAATTTAGGAGAAACCACAAACTATACAATACCTAAACTTATGGGTAGAAGCTATGAAGTATTAGTGATGGAAACAATCATCAATAAACATGAACTAGAGTTGTGCAAACAATCAAATAAAGATATGATGTCTTGAAACAACAATATTCAATAAATAGGATTGGATACAATGAGGAGGAATTGATACCACAAATTAATTGTAAGTACATATAATAGATCAAAATGGAGAATGCCTCTTTTATCAGTCACCGCCCCATCATTATAGAATCTTTAATCTAACTTAAAGATTCTTAGAAAAATAAAAAGTGCAATGAAAAGGACAATTATTTGCCAAAAATCACGTGGAAATAATTCAGCTTAACATGATATGAATATAATTGAATTTTAGAAAAATATAGAATGATTGTTTCCATGTTGGCATTGCATATTTCAACAACAATGTGTTAAATAAGAATTTAGTGGTAATCATGTTTAGAATGTGTGGTCATGTGTTAGGACTATGAACTAGGCATGCTAGCTAGTGTAGGCCACATGTTGACTATAGTGAAAATGTGATCACTCCACAACCTTGATGCAATAATGTGACACAGTTTGTTCGCATTTGTGTTAAACTATTGTTGGCTCATGATTTTCCTTGAGTTGTTGCTAAAACACTAGGAACTAGATGTTGCACTAAAGTAGGAATTGCACGAGTCCATGATATCAGTGCCAAGCCAAACCTTAAGAATTTCATTACCCCCATAGGTTGTCAAAAATTCCCACTATATGTTCCTTTGCATCTAGTGTTCTTAATTTTACAAATGAGACATATTTCCATGAAGTTTCTTCGAGGCATATTATTTGGTTTGTCAAGGATAATTTCCTACCATGACGACTATGAATAATGATATCATGATATTGTGCATATGCTTGGTTCAATATTCTAAGATCTTATATTTTTCTATTGTTCAATTGTATGTTCTATCAATTTATGTTGGTTGTTCATGTTACATAGTAGGTTGTTCCAACAAAGGTGTGCCCTGGAGCACCAACCCTTGGGCATAAAACCCTACATGGTGGAGACTTCATCACACCAAAGGGGCAGTCAGCAAAGCCACTAAGACAAGTACTTTTGAGAGTAAAACAAAAGGTGTTGTCCATGTTTAGTCCAAGGGATAAAAATATCTCAAACATTATATCCATATAATAAATCCCACTTTGGTCTATACAATCAAAAATTCTAACCCCTTGCTCTAGCCTTAGCCTTGTAGGAACACTGAAGTAGCTCTAGTGTGTAACACACTCCATATGAATCAAAGTACATCAACAAAAAGGCTCTAAATTATCTCTTTATTCCTCACCGGCATTTCCACAAGATTAATAACTTGATGTGGATTGATCGCATTATGTTTTATACACAATAAGTATATTCAATTGTTTTTTCCCTGTCCTCAAAAACTTTCTATGGGCTAAACTACATTAGTTCATTGATGCTTATTTTGATGTTTATAGGAGATATATAGTAGAGATGGTTCGAGACAATTTGGTCACTCATTCTTCGATTCATAGATGTACAGAGACATCTGAGACAAGGACACCTAATACCACACCTACATCTACTGAAAGACCTTCAAATGTTTGTTCTCGAAGATGGTATGAATCATCTAGAGATTCTAGCGTATTATATCGAGACACATCAGGTATGTGTTTGAAATTTATGCACATGAAAAATTTATGAGTATGCATGAATATTTATATTTGTTTCAAGTCTTCTTCATTGATTTTATTAAGTTTGATTAGCATTTTTCTTTATAGAGACACATTGTAATAGATTGTCTCATGAGAGTGGCCAAGATTTTGTGTCTGGTCAATTGTTTGATTCATCATCTCGTGATTTTTTTCCCTCTTCTGGTCGTTATTTTAGAGAACAACCAATGGACCATCAACATTTTATTGGTAATATGTTACATATATATATACATATATACATATACATATATACATATACATATATACATGTATATATATACATAGATATATATACATATATACATGTATATATATACATCTATATATATATATATAATCTATTTAAATAAATTACTAATTTGCATGTGTATATATATGCTTGTGTCTTTATGTACTATATTATACATGATTACATGTGTAAATGTAGAGGATCATGGTTCTGCTGAGGTTTATGATGATGCATTCAGAGAAAATGAGGGTTATGCATTTGGAGAAAATGAGGGTTATAATCTATTTAAATAAATTACTAATTTGCATGTGTATATATATGATTGTGTCTTTATGTACTATATTATACATGATTACATGTGTAAATGTAGAGGATCATGGTTCTGCTGAGGTTTATGATGATGCATTCAAAGAAAATGAGGGTTATGCATTTGGAGAAAATGAGGGTGGAGATGTTGAGGATGTTGCAAGGGACCAAGAGCAAAGTCATGCAAATGCTTGAAGAAATGGTCAAGTTTGGCGAAGGGATTCTTTTGAACAAGCACTTGGTTTTCAGCCCATGACCATTTATCCTTCAGATATACTTGATGCTCTTCCTTGGGAAAATGAAGAGGTTTCTATCACCCTTGAAAAATGTACATCTTGCCATAAAAAAATGAGGGATGGTCTTTCTATCTTGGAACTCCCAACAGAGAGTTGGAAAAGCTTGCAAATACTTTTGGAATCTTTAGGCAAGTTTATTGGTGCCTATAGAACTGTTGGGCCAACAACATATTGTTTTATTCACTTGATGCAAATTTGGAGGGCTCAAGTGATGGGTCCTTACAAGTGGGTTGATGTAGAGAAGAGGGTATCAAAAGTAGATGCCATTTCAATGTTTAATTTTAAAGAAGGACCGAAGAAGAAGATGTTAAAGGTGTAATATTTCAAGCACCCTGAGATTGCACACCATTTATATGATAGATTCTTGGCTACGTATGGTAGATGGCCATGGAATGATGAAGTGCCACATTATTTTGCGAGATTTTTTTATGCAGATTTTTTTTTAAACATGAAGCCAGATTACACAGATGTGTCTAGATTTTACGGGGTTGGAAAAGGTAGGATGCATGAACAAGAAGGAGACTATTGCGATCCATTGTTTCCTAAGCCTACACCTCATTTGGTGCCTCGTCCACAGAGAGTTGTTACATTACGATCATATATGGAGGTGACCTCTCAAATTGGTCTAGAGTTCAGAACTGTCATAGGAGAAAACTTACCATTTGCTCTAGTGGGGGTTGATGTGGGCATGGATCGACATAGAGCACACGCTCATTCTCGTGCACATTTTTCTTATAAAACAGACAGTGAGGTAGATTGAATGAGCCTTGAAGATGCCAAGGCATATGCAAAACATTGTCGAGATGGATTATTTGATTTACTCCATCGCAAGGAAGAAGGGAGGGGGGAGGTATGTGAGAACTTTTATGTTTTCCTCATAATTGTTAAATCGTGTTTTGTTAGTTTATCTAAATTTATAATGAACTCATTTGAATTGTATTTCATTCAAATGTTAGATGAACGTGATTTTATGGTTGACTCTAGTGTTAACCTAGGGCCATTGAAAGAGGTACATTTGCATAAATATCTATAAACTTATATGTTCTTATTATTGTCATGACACATTTTTCCAAGATTGAAATTTTGTCTGTGTTCATAGGTTCCAATCCCTTCGCCTAGGACCGTGGGTATTGGGCCCCTTTCATCATCAATATTGGGATACATTCCTAGTGTCTCCCAAGATTTGGAGGTAAATCAAGCACCTTTCAAATGTTTTAGTAATGATTAAAAACAATTGACATTTTATTTAAATTTAATTTAAGTTACATTTAAATTACATGTTTTAAATGTTTAAGTAATGATATTTTAATTGTAGGTGGGTAAACGTATTGTACAACCTTCCATGGCTGTGGATGTGGTGACCTATTTGGGTGTTGGACTCACTGAGGTATATTTATTCATTTTTATTATTTTAACTTCAAATTGTATTTTTATTAAAGTTTATTTACAGTATAAAATTTATATATTGAAGCTTAATTATATACTGCATGTGTTATATAGGTTAATCGCCATGAGAATGTGGAGAGTGATATCCATATAATGGATATTACATAGTTATATATGTTTGTATACATGTGAACTTGTTGATTTGACATATTCCATGTCAAAACTTTAAACTTATCAATTTAACTTATATATTTTAAACATATATATAATTTTGGACCGTTCATATATATATGGTTTTATAATTTTGGACCGTTCATATATATATGGTTTTATAATTTTGGACCGTTCATATATATATGGTTTTATAATTTTGGACCGTTCATATATATATAGTTTTTGGAAGTTTTTGGTTTTAAATGATTTAATTTCGTCAATTTTGTTTAAATGATTTAATTTGGTCATGTGATGCATAGATTAATGTCTTTGATGTTAACATACATAGATTTTTCTAAAGAACCACTTTATGAATGTTAGGAATGTCCAATATGTTAGTTGATGTTTATATACAATATGTTGTACTCGTGTTTAAATTATTTTCAATCATAAGTAATGTTCAATATTAAATGCTCTTTAGGAATGTTAGTTAGGAATGTTTTCAATCATTTCTAGGTGGAATAATATATGTATGATATCCATCTGAATTATCAATCAAATGCACTTTTGGAATGAACTAATTAGGAATGTTTTCATTAATTTAAGTGGAATAATATATGATATCTTTTGAATATTCATTAAAATGCATTTTAGGGATGTTTTCAATCATAAAGAATGTTAGTTGTGAATGTCTGTATGTTATGAATTTATATATGCGTAGATTTTTCTAAAGAACCACTTTAGGAATGTTAGGAATGTTCAATATGTTAGTTGATGTTTATAAACAATATGATATACTTGTGTTTAAATGGTTTTCAATCATTAGTAATGTTCAATTTAATTCTCTTTAGGAATGTTAGTTATGAATGTTTTCAATCATTTTTAGGTTGAATAATATATGATAGATATGTATAATTTTCAATAAAATGCATTTTAGGAATGTTTCCAATCATTACGAATTTTCAATAAAAGGCACTTTAAGAATGTTAGTTATGAATGTTTTCAATCATTATGGTGGAATAGTATATAATAGCTGCAGAATAATCATTAAAATGCAGTTTATGAATTTGTTTTCAATTATAAGGAATGTTCAATAAAAGGTTGAATGGATTTACACCCACATTCATGATTTCACCCATCAGGAATGTTCAATCTATTCAATATGTTAATTGATTTTTATATACAATATGATGTACTTGTGTCTAAATGATATTTAATCATTAGTAATGTTCAATATTTAATGCTCTAGTAATGTTCAATATTTAGTAGTTGTGTCTAAATATTTAGTAATATTTAGTTAGTCATATTTAGTAATGTAAAATCATTTAGTACTTGTGTCTAAATGATTTTTAATCATTAGTAATGTTCAATATTTAATTATCAGTAATGATTTAGTCATTAGTAATGTATTATTTTCTTGTTACCATCTTATTTGAATACTTTATTTGTTCCTTATTATAACCATTGAATAGCTTTCACATCTGTCTAATTGGTAGGGAAGCATAGTCCATCCACATTAAAAATGCTCTAATCATAACTGTATAGATTATAAGAAACTAAAAAATAAGAAACACCAAAACTAAGCTACAATTCTCTCTATATTTGCAAAAAACACATATGCTAATCATAAGAGAGATAGGGATTAATTCCATTGTTTTTTATGGCATCATGGGTCCCTTTGCCAATTTGCTAATCATAAGAGAGATATGGATTCCATCCATTGTTTTTTTATAGCATCATGGGTCCCTTTGCCAATTTGTGTCCCTTATTTAAGTGTATAAACTTATATATTAATTTATGGGTAGATAATTATGAAAGTGATGTTCTCAAAAGCTTGTGATACCTTATTTATATGCTCTATAATAGGACTAAGATAATGATTATAGGTTCTAGTATTTCCTTGCATCCCACTAATGAATAAACAAGAATCATTAAATATTTGAATTTATTTCACAATCCTCTTTTGTGCAAATTCAATCCAGATTTTGAAGGGAATAATTCTACATTATTAGAACCCTGGCCTAGGCTTGCTTTAAATTTTAAGTTATACATTTCAAAATGATGTAGAGTATCTCTAGCATTACTGTACTCATGTGGTCATTTCATAGTTCCAACAAAACATCCATAAGATTGTGGTTTGTTAATATAAATCTTGTAAGTGTTGTGGTTTGATAAATATGATATCTGTATAATTTTCAATAAAATGCACTTTACGAATGTTTCCAATAAAATGCACTTTACGAATGTTTTCAATAAAATGGACTTTTGGAATGAACTAGTTAGGAATGTTTTCAATGATTTAAGTAAGTGGAATAATATATGATATCTATTGAATATTCATTAAAATGCATTTTATGAATGTTTTCAATCATAAAGAATGTTAGTTATGAATGTTTGTATGTTAATGAATTTATATGTTATGAATGTTTGTATGTTATGAATTTATGATGTTTATATACAATATGTTGTACTTGTTTCTAAATGATATTTAATCATTAGTAATGTTCAATATTTAATGCTCTAGTAATGTTCAATATTTAGTACTTGTGTCTAAATATTTAGTAATATTTAGTTAGTAATGTTCAATATTTAGTACTTGTGTCTAAATGATTTTTAATCATTAGTAATGTTCAATATTTAATCATTAGTAATGTTAATATTGAATGTTTGTATGTTATGAATTTATACAATTGTACATATCAATTTTGTTATAAAATTAATATAGATCATTTTGATGTACATATGTTGAACAGTCCAAGAACAATATATCATATAATTTACATCAATTTGATATATACATACGCTAAACAATCTAAGAACAATGGGCTATAAGCTCAACAATGCAAGAACACCATTTTATAAGTTTCCTCAATTTGATGGACATAAGCTCAACAATGTAAGAACTTGATATCATATTTAAGTAAAAATAATCAATTTGACATCTACATAAGTTCAACAATCTAATCTAATAGTCTATCATATTTAAGTTTTAAAAAGGCACAGATCTCATAATTTGACAATTTCATAACGAATGTGCTTAAAAAATCATCAAAACAATATAGCTAGAACCTATCAATAATCACTTTATTTGAGTGTCACATTTATCAAGCCAATGAAGATGTCCTTCATGTAAAAAGTATGTATCATGTTCAACATGATTCAAATTAGAAACAAGATCTTAAAGGAATGTCATCTTCAAATATTCTTTCATGATCAACTTTTGACATCTTCCATCTTCTAGCTTTCAATTTTTTATTTGATTTAACTTCTATCAACTTTATGCGAGCTGCGCATACCAAATCACCATATTGGCAGCATATGACATCAGGTTGATAGTCTTTAAAGTGAACGTCCCTTTCAGTTTAATATGTTTCTTGAAAAAAATAACCTTTTAATAGAATTTACCCTCTTTCACATATAAAACCTCTATCATCATAGTCCTCCAATAATTCCATCTTTCTCTTTGTGCATCGCATCAAATAATATCTCACATTTTCATTGTTGTCTATGGGTGCAACCACAGCAAATACATCTCCTACACATAATTAAGAACATTGAATTTGTCAAATTCATCTTCATTAAATCAAACCATTTTCATTCATTGTAAAAAAATTTAAAATAAAAATCGAAAAATTTAGTAAAGTATACATAAAATTACCTTCTCTAACCAGATCGGAAATTCTATCACCATCAATTGATATTGCAATGTCCTCTGATTCCAACTCTTCAAAGCTTGCGAGTGGCATTTTTCCTTTTAAATTAATTTCGTTGTGTTTCCAAAGTTTAATATAATTGTCATTGATGTTTTCACAATTCTCTATTGATTTTGTGTCCTCCATGCAAATAGGACAAAATCATGTTAGCTTCCTACTATCAAATCAAAACACATTTTGGAAGGTTTTGGTTTTGATTGAGTGTAAGTATCGATTTCCATGAATAGTGCTAGCATCATATGGGATTCATCTGTCTATATCTTGGATTCCAATATGCCAAAAAAAACCTGTCCAACATAAACAATTTTACATGTACATGTGAATAAAATATTAGTGGATGTACATATTAAAGTCATTCTAAGTTGAATAATTCTGTTTTGAAAACAAAGTTCATACCTGCGCACATCTTTTGATTATTGATTGTAATCATGGTTGAGATTTAAATGACACCATTGAACAACTTGATTAGCACACACAAATCGATCGACAAAATGGTTCATTTGATACCTTCGAAGTGCTCGTTTTACACACGCCTTGACACCATCGTGCTCCCCTTTTCCATGACCAGTTTCAAAAAAATCCAACAATGTTTAATATTTGTTTTTTAAGAAGGTGACATAGCCAGAAGAATGATCGTGAAGATTTGAATTTCCCTACACATCCATATGACCATATCCAATGTTCATTCATTATAACTCCACGTGTTTTCAATGAACCATAAATAATATCAAAACAATGTTGTACATAATGTGTATTATGTGTGCGGTCATCGCTGATATAGAAATGGTATTCATTGATCACATGTCGATTGTCATTCGTGCTTTCTATATCATCAACATTTTGCTGAGCATGTCTATATAGAACATGGAAAAATATAGAAACTTGGTCAGAATGATAATATTCACTCTATATTTCTTTTTGTGCTTCAAATGTGTAATTCTCTGTGAAATCAACCACAGAAAAAATAGTCCAATGTGGAAAAACATCACGTGATTGTTTAAATTTCAAGTCTTGCCATTGTTCTCTATCTGAATGTTTTATGTATTTATAAATTTCTTTTTCAAACTTCTTCAAAAAATTTGTAACATTGATTTTATCTTCTTGTAAATCTATCCTTTTTGAAAGAGCGTTTGAAGAACTTGTAGAATTTTGGGAATAACTGACATATTCATATCTCTTCCAATGAACTATGATATTTGACAATGACTGATCGTTAATATCAATAGGATATTTATGTGGAATAAAGCTATATTTCCACAATTATCACATTTCTTTCCACCAACACATCTTTTGTTGTAAAAACTCTCGTGACTATCTCTTTCACATAGAATTTTAGATATAAAAGCATGAATTGTGGAAGGAGGTGAATTCGACTAAAATGTTTTACCAAACCGAAGCAATGTGTCATAATATAATTCAAACTCAATATGATAGCGACAACAACATGTGTCACGAATAGTGATAGGTCTAACATACCATTGCTTTTGTTGTACAAATGTATTGATTGACAGATTCAATTCACTATGTTCATCTTTGAATTTATTGAACAATTGTATTTGAGTCATCTTTAATATATGTTTTGGATGGCTTTCATACTGATTTTGATATATTCTGCGTCGTATCACGTCTCTTGCATTTGGTGAAACACGAGAATTTTCCACCCAATATTCATGCAGCATAGCTCTAACACTTTCAATGACCCTACCTTTATAGGGTTGTCTACAAATAATTTCCCAACAAGCAAGCTCACCATTTGCATCTATTTGTAATCAAATTTTTTTATATTTGTACAATGTTTTCCGTGAAGTTTCGATAACCTTTGTGATCTGCGTTGTCAAACATTTTTGTCTAGTACTAGATGAAATAATCGTTGTTTGTATTATTCTACGTGAAGCACTAGTATCTTTCTTTCTGAATTTTTCAATCATTTTTATTGCATTGGCTATATTTTCAAACACATTTTGCTTCACCTTTGAATCTTTTGTCTTCTTTTGAATACCCAATAATGACCAAGCTTCCTTCGACTTCTTGGAGACTAACAAACACCTCAAAATTTGAGCTTGTGTTGCCACTAATTCTTTTTCCAGAAATTGGTCATGCATCTTTTCAGCACGATATTGTACAATATGGTCAAGTTTTGTGTTTTCAAATTTTTTTTTATCAACATTTTGTAACATGTCCTCGTCAATGATGAAGCCACCTATATATATTTCAATTTCAATTTTAATTTAGAATATTTCAAATATACTTAACTTGAATCATAAAAATATGACTCGTAATTATAATTATAATTACATGGTTTAAAATCTTTTAATAACAAATTTATATATAATATTACCTCTATTGGATTGAATATTTGCATCGTTTTGTGATTCTTCAATGTATTCAACATTTTGAATGTCTTCAATATCTTCAACATTTGTATATGCATTTGGAAATTATATTAAAAAATACATCATTTACAAAAACCTGTTACTACATTTTAAACAAATTTACAATATTCGTACATACCTGGTTCAATTTCTTCTTGAGTTTGATTTTGAACATTCATATCATCAACATTTTGATCCAAGTCTCTAGTTACATCATCATTAGAGATGTCTTCAATATTTGTATTCTTTTGTTTATTTTTTTCATGGTATTTGAGTTTTTTATTTTCATAATGTAAGGCATCATCTCGAGTGCAATCACATTTCCTCTTTCACGTTTTTTTGTTGCCCATGATTATTCAATGTATACCTTCAACTTAGAATAAATTGCCCTCGAGAGAATCTTAATCATCAAAGAAAAAAATTCACCTTAGAAAATACAATAAAAGTAAGAGTCGTCCACCTCAAACAATATGACTACAAAAAGTAGTGATAATGGCTACAAGGAAGGTTATCAACCAAATTTGGCACTTCTAGGCCACGTGATTTACAAAAATATTACAGTTTATTTAAATGTTATGAAAGTATAAATAACCAGTATAAAGTCGCATTCATTAATTATAAATTACTAGTTCAAAGGACAAAAGATGACTACTAAAAATTGATAATTAACCCATTTAAGGCAAGGTTATAAAAATTAAATATGTCCATAAAATATTTTTAAAATAATGTACCATAGACTAAATGGTGCAGAATTTTTAAGAAAAATTGTACCATAAAATATTTTCCAAAAACATCTTCCGTAAAGAAAAAAAGTCTCCACCTTAGAAGACAATTTCTAAAAACACTTTACTATAAACATTTTACCATAAAAAATTTACGAAAAGAAACTTTACTATTAAAGAAAAATAGTAGGATAGTTTCTAAGAACAATTTACCATAACAAATTTTCCGAAATAATGTTTGGTATCAAATAAATATAGCCTTCACCTTAAAAGATAAGTTTTAAGAATACTTACCAAAAAAGAGAGCCTTCCTTCTTATATAACTATGTAAAATGTTGATAAAATATGTTGAGCCTTCATTCATATAAATAAAGAATTGAAACAGTGTTTCGGAAAAACGTAAAAACGTTTCAAGTTCATGAAACGAAACAGTGTTTCGAAAAAAGGTTTCAAGTTTTTTTTTCCAGCCAATGGTAAAAATTCAATATAGATTTTTGGTCGAACTATTAGTTCGGCTGAATTATTTTCCATCCATTAAATCTAACTTTCGGCCGAACATTTATGGCTTTTCGCCCGAAATATTAGTTCGGTCGAAAACCTATAAATTTTTTAAAATGGAATTCCATCCCATATCTGACTCTTCTTCCACTTTCGGAGAGATCAGATAATATCAAATACATACAATTTCTATTCACAAATAATACCATTAGTTTCATGATTCAATCTACTTTCTATAGATGCGAATTTTGTTGAAATTGGTGTGATCCACTAATTTTATTTATTATATTTCTTAGAAGGTGTCTGGATTGCTTGAAATTTTAATAGAATTCATTGAAATGAAAATTCAATAACTTCTTAAAGACACGACGAAAAATTTTGGAAAAATCATGGTCCTCAACATTGATTTCTTGTCTTCAAAAGAGTACTTTTAGTTTTTTTGTTTTGAACTGGAAATTAAGGAATATGGTGTGTCAACCTAAACATGTCAGTTTTATGCTAGTTTTTTAGATTGGTCCACTTCAAACAATTCTAATAATTATTGCATGCTACTGTTGGATACAAACTTATAGACAGATGTTAGTACAATCTGTCTAGATCATCATAACATTTTTTTTTTTTAATGAACAATAGTTGAATAATGAATTAACTTATGTCTAAAAGCATGACTATTTTCCAGAATTTCATTAATTAATAACATACTATCAAACACTTGCAAAAATGACAATGCCAATAAAAAAAATCTAAAAAATATCCAATAGAAATATAACACAATTCTCTACAAATTTTGTTTTTACTACAAAATGAAATTCTAAATACAAATCTAATTTTTCTTTGCTCGAAGTTGACAGAATTGCAAAAACAACACTCATTTTCTCATTAACCCCCCCCAAATAGACACCCAGATTCATGATTTCACCCTAGTTTCTTTACTCCATGATGCAAGGTGTTTATTGATAGAACATGTCAGATAGAAATTCAAGAAAAACTACTTGTTGCAATGAGCATGATGGGAACACCTCCCAAAGATAGAGCAAGGCTAAATTTTTGAAATTTTAGTATAAAATTAATATGTTTGAACTATATTTATGTTTAAATAATGTGTATTAGTTATTGTGTATATGCATGGGTACTTGAAGATCATTATACACTGGAGGCACCGATGGTCTATGTTGTAGGAAAATACTATTGTTTATTCTTATTGGTTGTAGAAAGCTTGACATTATAGAAGTCTCCTAATATAAATAATTAGTTGGAATGCGATGATGACTTGTTCGTTGGGTGATAATGACTTTGTTTGAAGCATGCTAAAGAGTTTCTCTACAACATGGGGGGAATACAAATTTTAGAGGAAATGAGCACATTTCTCCATGGGTGGTGGAACCATGAGGAGATATTTTATTACACCCAAATTGCCCATTCATTAAATATGGCCATACTAAGCAAAATCTAGAATAAAAAATGTGTGAAATCACGCTTTCCAAATTCCAAAAACAGCTTTTCTAAACTACAAAATCAAGTTCAAAAAGTGCAAAAATGGATTTGAAAAAATGCAATTTCCAATTCCAAAAGTCTAATTTTAGAATCATTTTGATCCCAAAAAGTGAGATTATGGATTCAAAAAGTGTAACTTTTTGCTTGGAAAGTGCATTTTTAGATTCAAAACATGTGATTTTTTTTTCAAAAAGTGTGTTTTTAATTCAAAAGATATAATGTTTTTATTCAAGAGTGCAATTTCTCATCTCAGAAATGTAGTTTTTAATTCCAAAAGTGAGATTTTCAATTCCATAATTATGATTCTTGATTCTATCAAATGTAAAATTAAATTTTGTGGATATAAATATTGATTCCAAAGATATCAATTTTAGTGTTTTATCGCAAATCTTACTTACCTATGTTCTTATATTCTTAATTTTCTATAGTTTATACACCACACTATTAATAAAATGATTATCTAAATTGTTCATTTTCTATAGATTATATGCCACACTATTAATGCAATGAGTGTCTACATGACATGCTTCAAATTAGTTTGTTGCATATTCTAAACATTAAAATAGTTAAAAACTACCACCATGGTAATATTATGCCTTATCGAGATGGTAAGAACCAGTGGAGTGATATTCTCCCCACATGGAGTTTGTGAAGTGCACCAAATAATCAAGTGGAATCCTATGCTCTCCTCCAATATATTCGCTTAGCTAGACAACCAAGGATAGAATCCCTCATAATGGGATATTAAAAATTAGTGTTAACTATATGAGAATAAGGACTCTTCCCAAGGACATGAAATTGATAGCCACATACCTGAGGATGCATAATGAGGTGCTCGCTTTTTGCAACATATTTCCCTTTCACACCTTCAGATCAAACAAATCAATAGCCGATATGCATGCCAATTTTTCCACCAAGGACCTACTTGAACTTCTTAGGATTAATGGAAATTCAATTGAAATAATAATGTCGAAATTCTTAAATTAGTATTATGTTAGATTGTTAGAATACGTGTAAGTTGAGATCCTATTTCTTAGAAGTTTGTTAACAACTCACAGAGCTTATATAATGTAACCTTATTTCATATTAAAATAAGTAGTAGTGTTCAGTTCTGCATTGGTAGTGTTCTATTTAATTCTTGTTCTCAACCAATCCCTTTATTAGAATTATGGTTTGAGGGACTTTAAGCTATGAAAAACCCAAAGGATCTCTCTATATGGAACCTCTGCAAGTGAATAGTATGACACCCTTCATCAGTTCCATCAAACTCTCCACGTGCAAATACGGTGGCGAAATGACACATGGGGCCTGAGAAGCATAGTCGTCGATGCGTTTAGTCGGACATCTCATCATTGTAAATCACTTATCTGCAAATGTAGTGCATGTGATATGTATAAGTTTCAGCTTCCACTCTATAGTTCCCTCATGCCTAGATGTAGGGAGATTGAATGCCTGAGTTCAAATATGATGGCTTTGCAAGATTTGGCTCCAGCTAGACAAGCTATGAATTGTATCTCCACTCCATTTGCGATTTAAAATAGCCATTAATGGAATGACAGAGAATCCAATTCGATGGAGATAGCATTCACGTAGCATGAGTAAGAAAAAGGGTGAAAAAATTGTGAAGGGGTTCCTAGGAACAAGGATCCAGAAACAAAAATCGCAAGGATTTAGTGCACCTTGAAAATTCTCCAATCATACATCTTCCCCCATCGTTATGCAAAGTAATATGCAAAGGAGAATCAAGGAGAGCGCTCGTTGGAGAAGAGCGGTGCAAGAGGAGGAGAATACATAGCTTGAAAGTATTGTTCAGATACTGCAAATACAAGTTCAAGGTCTATCGGTCCAGGTCCTTAATTCGCTAGAGATCTTAGCCAAACAAAAACAAAGGAATCACTCTCTATTTTGAAGTCAAGGTATTACGCATTGCATAATAGGCATTCACCTTGATCCACATTATGAGAATATATGGAACACTTAGCAGAAGAGTTGGAGCTAGAGTCAGAGTAGATCACGAGTCACACAAATAGTAGTAATAAACTTACATGAATAGTAGCATTAAACTTGACCCGGGGCTAGTCTTAATTTGAATGTGAGAACGATCTGTCCAACGGCAAGTAGAACTGTCACCGTGGTTGCATGAGGCATTAAAGGATGGCAGCACCTCCCGCAAGAGAATACTACGGTCCCCCAGCAAGGAAAGTAACGTGAGCTTCCATCGGGTCAGTCAGAGGCCCCACCGCTGGCTCACAAACTCAACCCCTCACCATAAGGTTTGAACATGAGAGCCAAACCCTACAAAAGCCAACTGATCTACACTTCATAGCTAGTCAACCCTCTTTTAATGCAAAGGAAGAATTTTTTGTAGGCTCCAAAAGAGGAACCGATGAAGGTCGATGAGAAAGTAGAAAATGAAACTAACAGGAAAGGTTGCAATAATTCTAAATGAATTGTTTTTACATTTTGGTATTAGAAATTTCTATAAATTTTACTTTGAATTAATTTTCAAAAAATGTATAATTTTAATCCTCTTTTTTAACTATACAACAGCTTAGGAAATATGCAAACCTTTCTAGTTACATCGTAGGCATTTTCACAATGGAAACGCAGTCTCAAAATATTCCCCATCTCCCTGGTGAATAACATTTCGACAAGTGTCGCCTGGTAATTGGTGAGTTTAGGTACAGCACGCAATGGTTAAAATTTCTGGTTATTATATCCAATGATCTGGTAGGGACTGAAGAAGGCGGCATGGAGTTGATCAGTTAAATACACATTCTAAAAACGATCATGCTTTATTCTGTATGTTCATATTATTTCCGTGTAATCTCTTCCTCCACCAAGTCCATCCTTATTTTAAACTCGCTCTGTGTTTTTTTTTTTTTTTTATCGGTATGCCTCTAAATTTGGCAGTTTTTGGTTATTATAGCCCATGATCCGGCAAGACCGAAGAAGCGGCATANGATCGGTTAAATACACGTTATGAAAAAAATTAGGATTTATTTTGTCTGTTCGTACTCTTTCCGCGTAACTTCTTCCTCTACAATCCATCCCTATTTTAAACTCCCTCTGCGTTATTTCTGATCGGTCTGCCTCTAAATTTGGCAGAGATTGTGGCTGCTAAATTGGTACGATTTGCAGGAAGAAGAAAATACACTCAAATCAGTCATATTTGATAGAAAGACATTGTCACTCAAATCGTACCAAAGTGTGGCTTGTTTCACAAGTTAGGTTTTCAATGCATCGCCCCGCTGCCAAATCTGTATCCTTAAGTTCTTGAGGATGCAGACACTTCTTCTGGCATTCTCTTTTGATGACTCCGGTTATTTAGGTATGTGGTCATGGAGGAGAATCTACTAAGGTTGTGGGCATTGATATTGGGTAGTTATATGGAAGCATCGACATGGATGCAGATGGGTCTGATAGTATCGTTGTTGATGGCTTTAATATAACAGAGAAATTCAAAAGAACCTCTAAGATGGCTAGTGGTTGGTCTGCTGCCATCTCTACTACTTAAGTGGTGCAGGTTGAGTAACAGAGATGGGGGTTGGTAAAAATTTTGTAGGTATGGGAGTCTATTATTCAAACCCACTTGCTTATAAATTATTTTCTCTGAATCTTGGAATGATCTAGAATTGTATGCCATGCCCATTGATGCGGGGAACTCTGGTCCTTTCATTCTAGTGACGACTTCGGTAGATGAAACAATCCGACGACGGGCTTCGGACTTGCCAGCAGACGATTGCCAATTCTTTTGTCTTCTGACAAATATAAAATGTAAGTGTTTTTCATAAGAATATGAAAGATAAAGAAAAAAATTTGTATGAGCTTTTATTTAATAAAGGGAAAGAAATTGAGTATGACTGTCATATTCATTTCTATTGAAAAATGGAAATTAAGTATAAAACGTATGTGATAATTGTAATTTTGTAATTTTTTCAGTTTCGATCTTTCTCACTATGTTTTTTGTTTTATGATCATATTTCTGTCAGTTTTTCTTTTTCAAATGAAAGAGTACCATGTTTCACACAATCGTAAGGGATTGTCCCGGTTATTTAGGTATGTGGTCATGGAGGAGAAGCTGTTGAGGTTGTGGGTGTTGATATTGGGTAGTATGGAAGCATTGACATGGATGCAGATGGTTCTGATAGTAGGGTTATTGATGGCTTTAATATAACAGAGAAATTCAAAGCAACCTCTAAGATGGCCAGTGGTTGGTATGTTGCCATCTCTGTTTCTCAAGCGGTGCAGGTCGAGTAACAGAGATGGGGGTCGGTGAAAATTTTGCAGGTATGGGAGTCCATTATTTTTTTTTGTAAATTCTATTCTATTAGAAAAGAAGAAAATAGTGGTACATACAGAGTAACAGACCGTCCTGTTCAGGTGGAGCATACATAGAGTTTTAGAGAAGTACTAGGCCCTCCCTCTGGGAAGGAAAATAGGTCCATACGACCCTCCCTCCAAGAGGGAAAACAGGCCTTCCAAAAATCATAAGCAAAAAACCTTCGTGCTTCATGGAGGAAAAGGAAAAAGAACAAAAAGACAAAAAAACCTGACATTTGCAAGTTGAACAACACGTGGCCAAGCAAAGTCTTGAACGTGAACCATGTTGCATGCATACAGATGGAAAGGTAGCCGTGGTTGCCACTCTTCATGGTTTCTGCCATGGTTCCTTCTTGATAGGAAAAGCGTAGCCCAGGGATTCTAGTTGTGTAGGCGTGCCTAATGATGTCGTTGAACTTCCACTGGTCGTCGCCATTTTTTCATCGCTGAAGCTATTATATTCCCCTCCGGTTCTTGTAGGTGGATTTTTTATGGGAAGTGGAGAGGTCTTTTTTGAAATGACCGGGTTAGATGTGAACTTGCATGTAGAGCTAGTGGATGGTCGGAAATGAGGAGGGAGGATGGAGTAGGGTGAAGGAGTTGAAGTGGTGGCTGGGGCAAGAGGAGCTTAAGGTGTAGTAGCTTGAGGGCCAGGTGGAGCAGTCGCTTGAGGAGTCGGCGAGGGTTGAACAGATTGCACTGGGGGAGGAGGGGCCAGAGGGTAAGATCTGAGGACCAGGCACGTGAGAAAATTTTTTAAGATCCAGTAGTTTTGTCGGTGCTCCATCATTCCTCCAACTACACCAAGTTCCCCAGACAATTCATCCTCCCAATCCGAAACAAGTCTCTGCACTTCCTCCAGAATTTCCAAGTCAAAGCCATTGCTGTTAGCTTGGGCCAAGAGAGGTAATTGGCCTTCTGCGTGTGCATCACGGCTGCGCCCCCTGCGTGGAGTGCCTCTTTGTCTTCTTGGCATGGTTGAAGGATTGCAAGGAGCATAGAAAGGTAAAGGCAAACCTAATTTGGGTTCTGGTATGGCGGACCTGGACAGTGGGGAGAAACAATTGACCACAGAGCGATAATGGAGCATGAAGGTGGAACACAGAGCGGAGTTTCGCACTGGAACGCCGAGCAGTAATGGCGAACAGGAAATGGAGAGCCTCTGTGGAACACAGAGCAGCAATGAAGATCAGGTAAAACCCAACAGTCAACATCCTCCAAATTGAATAGCGCTTGTGTGAATTTGGGAATCCGGGAGGTTTATTAATGTCGCCTGAGCTTTGATGAGATGGCTTAGTCTCGTCGGCTAATCGAGAAATAGCCACGTCTCCCACATCATTTAAGTCTCCTTGTGACGCCATAGGCGGTGGGTTAAGCTTGGGCAGGAAAGGCCTCGTCAGCCTCCCCCAGGTCCACATTGGCACTGTTTACACCCACATCCGGGGTATGGGAGTCCATTATTGAAACCCACTTGCTTATAAATTATTTTCTCTAAATATTGGAACGATCTAGAATTGTATGCCATGCCCATTGATGCGGGGAACTCCAGGCCTTTCAGTCCGGTGACAAATTCGCTAGATGAAACAATATGAGGGCAAGCTTTGGACTTGCCAGCAGACAATTGTCGGTTCTTTTTTCTTTTGAAAAATATAAAATGTAAGCATTTTTCATAAGAATATGAAAGATAAAGAAACTTTTTTGTATGAGCTTTTATTTAATGAAGGGAACGAAATTGAGTATGACTATCGTATTCATTTCTATTAAAAAATGGAAATTAAGTATAAAATGTATGTGATGGTTGTATTTTTTGTAATTTTTTCAGTTTCGATCTTTCTCACTGTGTTTTTTGTTTTATGATTAGATTTCTGCCGGTTTTTCTTTTTCAAATGAAGGAGTACCATGTTTCACACAGTCGTAAGGGACTGTCCCACACTTCCAAACTTAGAATTGTGGATTTTCTTATGTTATTTTTGTTTAATATTGTAATGGTAGGATTAGGGTACCTTCTGGTTCAATGATGTTGTTATTACCTTTATAACTTTCAGATCATCGGTTCTTTTATCTTCTGAAAAATATAAAATGTAAATGTTTTTCATAAGAATATGAAAGATAAAGAAACTTTTTTGTATGAGATTTTATTTACTTTTTATTAGCTTAAGCAAAGAGTGCTTTAACAGTATATTTATTATTGTTTATTGAATCGACCAAATAAAATAAAAACTTGCTCTATATTAAATCATTCAAATAAATGCAAAAACTTGATGATTGATTTGATTTACTTAAATTGTTAGTTGAAATATAAAAAGAAAAAACTTGAATTTACAAAGAGAGTGCTTGATGATTGATTATATTAAATCAATCAAGTAAATGCAAAAACTTGATGATTGATTTGATTTACTTAAATTGTTAGTTGAAATATAAAAAGAAAAAACTTGAATTCACAAAGTCAGTGCTTGATGTTCCAATGGATGTGGGTTGGGTTCGGAGGGCTGACAGATTGTTTAAGGCTCCCGTTTTCAAATTTAACCCTATAAATACCATATCAACTATAAATTCAACCCTTTGACTGGTTTTCATTTCTATTAAAAAATGGAAATTAAGTATAAAATATATGTGATGGATGTAAGTTTTTTTTTTTATCAATAAAATAAATTAAGAAAAAATGAAGGAAATTAAGAAAAAATTATATGAAATTTGATATTATTTCCGAAAGGGTGGAATGGACCAGCTACAGAAGAAATGTAATCATCAATATTGCCAACAGCATACATGTTGTCTCAACATGGAAAAAAATAGAAATTAAGGATAAAATGTGTGTGATGGTTGTACTTTTTTTATTATTTATCAATAAAATAAATTAAGAAAAAATGAAGAAAATTTGATATGAAGGAAATTAAGAAAAAATGATATGAAATTTGATATTCTTTAAAAGGGTGGAATGGACAAATTACGAAGAAATGTAATCGATGATCTTGCCAACAGCATACCTGTCTCAACATGAAAAATAAATAAAAATTACACTTGAAAAACAGAATTTCTCTCTACATCAGAGAAAGTCTTGGGTTCCAGTGCCTTTTTAATGTAGTCTTCTCCATTGTCAGTACTCGAACACTTTATAAAAGTATTTTCATTAGCTTTTTCTCGATTATATAGAGAATTGCGGGAAAACGAGACTCAAACATAATGGGGCATGCATGATTTTGTTTTTTTAATTCCCAGAGTTGCAATTATAATAATTCAAATGTGATAACATTTTAAGAATTTTAACAATCCTATAACCAACAATGTAATTATAAATTAGATTTAAGAATTTATGTGTGATTATAAATTATTAATATATTAAATTTGAAAAAAAATGAAATCAAATTATTTGATTATCTCTTTAAAAATTTTATAAATAACAAAAAATAATAATAATATGATAAGGATTTTATAAATAACAAAAATAATAATAATATCATAAAGATATCAGTTCAAATTTGAAAAAGGGTAGGGTATGTACTCCTCTATTATTGTTATTATTATTATTATTATTTAAGATGAAAACATGATATGAGGTAAAAAATAAACTTTCAAAAAGAAAAATGTAATAAAAACAATATATATTATCAACCGAAGAGGAGATGTCTACGTATTATCAACCGAAGCATTGAATTGTTGTTGAGTGGAGAGCAGGCTAATCACAAATCGGGAAACAATCATTTAGTCAAAAAGTAGGTGGTATCTCTGGTTTGCGATATGGAAAAAAAAAAGTCAGAAATCGGACAAATGAACGTTATTAAAATAAAAAATGATATTCCTAATATCTGGGATCCGAAATATCGGAAATCGGAGAAATGAATCAACATTATAAACAAAAAAAAATGATGTTTCCGGTTTTTGATATCTGAAATATTAAGAATCGAAAATCAGGAATCCAGTAAATTATTTCGACAAAAACCTGAGTCTCCGGTTTCCGATATCCGAAATATCGGAAATCAAAAATCGCAGATATCCTAAATAACCTTAACAAAAACTGGAATTGATGGTTTCCGATACCCGAAAATCGGAAATTGGAAATACGAAATCAACAATCTTGTATTTAAACATGTAATTACTTTGAAATCGAGAAAAATACTTTAAAATTCACTCAAACCTCTCATCACCTTATGCGAAGATTTTGTGGTGGAGTTAGGGTTGCTTTTATCAACGCCTGCTTATGAAACGATTCCTCTGGGACTTTCTTTATTGTTACGAAGAACTACATAACTTGCAATGTACATAGCAGCTTTACAGTTGTTTTTTGATAAAATGTATCATTAGAGTTAAATAAAAACTGGCATATCAAAAAAATTCCAGTTTTTTTTATAAAATAGGAAAGTAGAAATCCCAAATCAAGGTCGAGTTCTCTACACAGCTTTGCTCAATATGGAGATTTGATCAGTCTCAACAACAAATTACAATAATCTCCTTCCCTCCTCAATGCTCGTAATTCGGTGGTAAGTCTTTAGACCGATCCTCCATTTCCTGTTTTTCCAAGCTGAAAGTGCTATATAATGCGCCTTTCTATTCAATTCTATAGTTTTCCCCACATTAAATAATAATGCATTATTGCGTAAGTGTATTTTAAATTAAAATTAAATATATATATCTATGTTATGATGTTAAATAACATTTAAGAGAAAAGAAAATAAACATGAACTACATAAAATGTAAACCACATAAAGTGTGAATATTGATTAACACGAAAGAGAAAAAATTGAGAGAGAAAAGTAGAGGTTGAAATACATACATACATAACATGAGAGAGAAAAGTAGAGGTTGAAATTAAGTTCTTCACCGAGTTTGACCTTATTCTATGCATATCGTTCATTAAAAAAAATCAAGTTTTTTTTTTTAAATGCACTGACTGAAGATGGGCAGTTTCCTCATAGAACTCTAACTACGGTGAGGAGTATGGCGAAAAATATATTGCAGGCTATATGATATTTATTGCAGCTGTCGTCGCAGTATGGGCCATTGGATTTCAACGGGCATTGGATCCAATGGCTCACACTACCGCGATGGCCGCATTAAATATCGTATAGCCTGCAATATATTGTTCACCAAGGAGTACCGTGTGGTATATTAAAATATGAACAATTACTATTAATGAAAATTGCAATTATAAAAATGAATTTCAGGAGTTAATGTCCATAAAAATTTACAATATTATTGCATCGAGTATAATTGTAACCAGCCAATCGAAGTGAACTATTTATTCATAATTATAATAAAATAAATAAGAAATTACAACATATCGCTTAAGCAATTTATGCCACAATTTGTTTTCATCTTCTGCATGTTGGATAAATCCAAGGGTGAAGGATCGTTGACGCTTTCATTGGGATCCTAATTTTTTTTATCCTCATTGTGTTGGGAGTTGATTTCATTATATGTCTTGAAATTATCTATTGAACTTGAAAACCAATATTCCTCGAGCATTTTCATGAACATTTCCTGTAACTGTCCAAGCTCATAATCTTTGTTCCTCTGGAATTCACAACATTCAATCACGATTGACCATAAAAAAGAGTTGATCAAAACAAAAACAAGCCCATTTAGAATATAGGCATCAATCAGTTCATACCTAGACTCTTACAGTTGCCATTGTTGGCACAATCTCGAATCAACAAAACCCAGTCGACAAGGGTTCCACTCTGTCGACACTCAACACTCAGTGATCTCCCTGAGCATTGGCCCAGACAGGTTTTACCCTGTCCAGCAACACCCACAGAGCGGATGAGGTCTCACATGAGATGTTCGAGGGAGAGTTGTCGGAACCAAGTTTTTGCGGTATAGAGGAGGGTTTGGGGCATTAGACATTCATTAGCTCGATTCACATATCTAATATACTTCCTTGCTCAAAATAGACTCATTCAGTAGGTCATAATCTTTGTCATTTCAGCAGATATCCCGGTGGGGAAACAAATCTAAAATATGATAGTATCCATAAGCAGAAAACATGCATTACCCATTCATACGTGAATCCATTTATTCATCATTTCTCATCAGAATCACAGCAATGTAAAATAGGAAAAATATAAAAATGCAACACCGAGTTCAGATCAACCCATGTCAGATTATATTATTTCTGCAGAATTAATCGCAGATCAAAAACAAACAATAATCCATCAAACCCCGGTATTCACTCTCTATCTCTGCCTTAATCTATATCGCCATGTCTTCTTACATGCATAATTATTCTATTTATAGGCTTGCGCCTTTACATTCAAGGTCCACTTCTAACTAAATTCTAACAAACTTCTAACTAAATTAACCACTAAGGACCAATATTCCAAAGAAATGGTCAATATCTACAAATAGTGACATGAAAGCATAGAAAGTGGACTCTTTTCCACCTATCATGTCATATTTGTCTTGCGTGGCGTCGCGTGAGTAGGCACAACATCCTAGATGTTGCGCAACTCACTTATCTCCAACCCCTTGTCAACAGGCCCCCAACACAGTCTTGTGGCTCGTCCTCGAGCCACGTCAGCTGGATAGAGCGTACTCAACAACCAGAAGGGCAGAAAACTTCTCACGGGCAGTGGTGTGCTACCTTTCTGAATTTGCCAAATTGTTCAGTTGGCTACAACTACTTCCTCCCAAACTTTGGAACTTTGTGTCCTACAATGCCATCGTGCTCCAGCATCTATGAATACTACACCATTCTTCATTTTCCATCGCCCTTCCGGAAGCGTTCGATTAGCTGCGATTGTCTGCAAGATGCAAATTCTGGAGCTAATCCGACTTCCACACCCTTGTCCTTCCTTGCATTTAGGCTCCTCCCGGGCTGCCTGAAGTCGAGCCGGTTCACTGTTCTTGTAGACTTTGTCAAATGGGGCAAGAACTTTGGTCCCATCTGGATTCCTCGTGGGTGTCTTAGTCTACACCTCAGACCGACTGGGAGAAATATAGCCAAGGATGACTTTGCAATATACTTCCATCTCGAGAAAACGAACCCGTATACTTGCAAATTTTTCCTCATTCTCTGCTGAGACATCATTCTCCCTCATAGTCTTCCCCATATCAAAGGTAGCCTACATTGCCCCTTAGATGGTCGCTGCCTCACGCAACAGAGCTTGCTTCAACTAATCAGCCTATCCCTCCTGCAACTTTGCATAGTGCAATACTACCTAATGGTGTTCACTTGGTTGTCGGTCCTCAGGTTATAACACCATCTTCATCTCAAATTCCATCATGAATCACCCAGGTGCATCATTATGACGAAATTATTCCGTTATGTTCCAAATACGCCATCGATTCTGCCACCCCACCTCTTGGATCTACAATCATGAGACGTGACGTCAACCATGTCATTGTTTACCTCTTTTCCAGCTATTATTAAGTCTTGATGTGATGTTCGATCACCCTCATAGTGTCTTTCGTACACTACGAGCCACTCACTCTTGCAAGGAGACCTTCTACTGCGCAGCCCCTTACCAATATCCGATGTATCCCTTTTCTCGTGGTGCCCCCTTATCCAGGTGCGCAATCTCATTCTCTTGGAGCAGCCCCATCCTGGCGCGCAAACTCATTCTCTTGGCCCATCCCCATCCTGGCGCACAACCTCATTCTCTTGGTGCAGCCCCATCCTAGTGTGCAACCTCATTCTCATGGTGCAGGCCCATCCTGGCGTGCAACCTCATTCTCTCTAAGTGCTGAGTCGACTATCCGCTAACCTTGCATGGCCCCTGCTCATAGGCACATCCTTCCTCTTCCTAGATATATCTCTTCTCGCTTCTCTTTCTCTCTTTTTTTTAAGTGCTCAGTGCTTCATGCATTACACAGTCCTTCCCCTGTCCGGTAGGGATTCAAGCGGCTATCGTTCATAAGCTTTGGTAGTACCGCGCCATCTAACTGTTGTAATTGAACTGCATCCACAGAGGTAATAGAATTGACAAGATATGGTCCAAGACAGTGCATTTGTAACTTACCTAGATGCTTCAAGAATTTGTTGTCATATAACAGCATCAAATATCCTTACTAAAATTGTTTTGTCTTTATGTGGCGATCATACCACACCTTCTGTTGATATTTCTCAATACACTAGTGGAAACCTACAATGAAACAGTCTTCGTCCAGCTGTATCAGTTGCTCCATGCACTCCTCTAGCGCAGCATCATCATCCATTTCGGTCGCAGCAACAATGAGTAGACTAGGAATGATGTATTCCATAGGAATCACTGCCTCTTGTCCATAAACTAGTTTGAACGGTGTTTGCTCTATTAGTCTCTTGCACGTGGTGCGATAGGTCCACATCACTGCAGGAATATTTAGATCCCAGTCATCTTGATTAGTGTTGCATACCTTGGTCAATGCATGCTCCACTATCTTGTTGAAGGCCTCCACCATCCCGTTCGCCTGCGGATGGTATGGTTTACTTTTCTTGTACTGAACCTGCAATTCTTCTGTCAGGGATCTTACTGCACGGTTGATAAAATAACTACCCTGGTCACTCATCAGTATTCTCGGGCACCCAAACCATGTCACAATATTCTCAAATAGAAATCTAGCCATCGTCGCAGCAGTACAGTCCACAACTGGTGAAGCCTCGGCCCATCTTGTCAGATAGTCCGTCGCAGTGATGATGTAGCGCACACCAGTTCTTTTCTCGGCTGGGTTCATCGGACCCACAAATTCTACTGCCCATTTATCAAAAGATTTCAAAGTTACCTGCTGTATAAGAGGCATCTCATCCCGTCGTGATGGTTTTCCAATGTGTTAACAGACATTGCAGCTCCTCGCATAACCTGTCACATCATTATGAAGAGTGGGCCACTAGGGCCCGACATGAAGCACCTTCCGCGCAGTTTCCTGTCCTCCATAGTGTCCCCCATCCATGACGGCATGCACTTCTTCCAAAATCTATTGTTGTTCATGTGGGAAGACACAACGCCATAAGATTTCATCAGGTCCCATCTTATACAAGTGTCCAGCAATCAACTAAAAGTCAGAAGCTTTAACCACCAAGTTCTTCTTTTGACTTGTGGAAAGTTCTTTTGGTGCAACTCTGGTCGCCAAGAACTGGATTATTTGAGCATAATGGTCATCTGCCATTTCAACTCAAAACAACTGTGTGTATGGCAGTCCATATTCAATGTTAGTGGGTTCCTCTCCCGTATTGATTCTTGACAAATGATCGGGACTAGCGTTCAAGCGGCCCAGCTTCACTATAATCTCAAAATCAAATTCCTGAAAGAGGAATAGCCATTTGCATATCTTCCCCCCCAACACAGGCTTATTGACCAGATACTTTAACGTCGAATGGTCAGTGAACATTTTGAAGTAACCTCCTAGAAGATAATGCCTGAATTTCTGCAGTGCATAAACCATCGTGAGCCCCTCGTACTCCGTGGTTGTATAATTCTTCTCGGAAAATGATAAATTCCGACTCACAAAATCAATAGGGTGATCCAAGTCATCGTCGCTTGGTTGCACGAGCACTACTCCTAGTGCAACTGAAGATGCATCAACATGAACATGGACCTCCTTGTTCCAATCTAGGAATACAAGTATTGGTGCCGAAGCCATATTTTCCTTTAGCATGTCAAAACTACTTTGGCATTCGGGACTCCACAGGAACATAGCATCCTTCTTCAATAGTTTCTTCATAGGGGTAGTGATCGTGGCATATCCTCTAATGAATTTGTGATAGTACCCAGTGTGTCCAAGCGTCGCCCGAAGCATCTTGACATTGGTCGGTGGCGGCAAGCTCAGAATGAGTGCAATCTTGGTAGGATCAACCAGCAGTCCTTGTTTGCACATGATGTGACCCAGCAATATTCAAAACGACTCACAAAAAATGCACTTCTTAGATTTCAATGCGATCTGATGCTGTCGACATCTTTCCAGCATCAATCGAAGATTGGCCAAGTGATCCTTGACTAGCACATACACGATCCAATTGTCCATATATACCTGGAGGAACTTCTAAATGAAGTCCTTCAACACCGTGAAAACCACCCGGGAAAATATGGTAGGTGCATTTTTCAATCCAAATGCCATCACAGTATATGGTAACAGCCCCATTCTGTAACAAATGTTGTCTTGTGGCGATCTTCTTTGGAAATTCTAATCTAGTGATACCCAGAAAAGTCGTCTGTGAACAAGTACATTTCCTGGCCACCTACTCCTTCGAGAACATCATCTGTGAATGGTATTGGGAATGGATCGTGCAGGCATGCATCATTCAATTTTTTGAGATGGAAATAGATCCGGACTTCCCCAGTCTTCTTGTCTTGGACCACCATAGGACTTATCCATTCTTATTCTTCAACAGGCTCAATAATCACGTCATCTAGCATTCGGTCAAGTTCATTCTTGACCCTTTCTTTATTTCATGGATTCAAGCGATATGTCCTCTGTCGCACTGGTTTTGCATCTAGTTTTAACGGGATTTTCATTTCCCCTAGGTCACCCAATATCCCCTTCATTTTCAAGAATTTTGTTGGGAATAAATCTTGAAACTCGTGCGATAGATCTGTAATCTTTGCCATGGTCTCCTCATCCCAGTAGTCCCCAATATTTTCAAATTTTGGATTCTCTTCTCTCCCAATGTTAACTTTATTAATCTTCAGTGGTTGAGTCATGGGATCAGTAGGTACATCCGATGTTGCGACATCCCGACTCCCTTCAGTATCTGGAATATTAATATTGCGCAACTCATCATCATCCTTCGGCTCACCAGATATGTTGTAGCATTCCATCATCGATTACATGGAGCAATGCGCACGTGGATCCACAGGATATGCGACTGGGACAACTTTCAAGATGACATCTCGAATGATCTGCAGTGCATTGTTAACCTCTTCATTGGCGTCTACAAAGCCCCAAAGGTATGCACAAAGCAAACAGTCATCTCCTCCCAAGTAGTTATTTCTCTGTGCAATTCTGCTGATATGTACCAAGACCTCGGCATTTCATCCAAGGTATGAATAAATGCATAGATCCATTCATCCTTTGGTCGCGTAGCCCATAGTGTTTGACACTCCATCAAATGGTTGTTAGGATCATTTCGCCCGCCATATCTCGCAGCATGGTATGTCTCTATGTCGTCGAAGCATCCCCATCCAGTCATTATCGTTTTGTGAGTTTCCCACCAACGTGCTGGAGTAGCCTTCAATGCTTCCCCTAGCACTAGCAATCGTTGCAGTTCTGAGACCTTTTCTTTTAATTCTTGTAAGAATGCAAAAATTTTAGGCAACCCTTCATAGAATGGTAGTTCAACAATCTCAATCGCAACATGGCACAATCACTATGTGATTAGTCCACACTTTCTAAATGATGCTTCATGCATGCAATGTTGCTAGTTTTCTAGCGCATCCTCGGAATCGGAGGATGCAGAGCTAGCGCTGCACCAATCAAGTTTCCCCTCGGTCGTCGGGTGGATATAATATTTAGATATGTTGTATACATGATCCCACCCCTTGACAACTTCATCCTTCACAAGTTCAATGTATCTTCGGCCTTTAGTCGTATCCATGGGTGTAATGACTCAAATATCCTTATTTTCGAATGTCATCATTCGCTTCTTAAAATTAATTACAGCCATACTATCATTAGCCCATCCAATCCCCAACATTGTGGGATAGGAGCCTTCCCCATTCACGACTTCAATTACATCGAAGTCAGTGTGTGTTCTCATGCCTTCAACATCTAAAACTAAGTTCATCACCCTTCCAATTGGTTGCACCTTAGCTTGGTTCACCAATCTCAGCTACACAGGGGACCAACCCATTGTAGGGATCCCCATTTTTTCCCATGTCTACTTAGTCAAGATGTTCACATCCGATCCCAGGTCCAAGATGATTGAGTCCACCTCATAGTCACCTATCTGGATATTCATATGCATCTCTTTACTTGTCTTTTTCTTCTGCAAGGAGTTCACTGTGGAGTCCTTCAGCATTTTTCCTGGCTGGTACAACAACCTTTCAAGTTCAACAAGAGCCTCGGGATCTCGTGTGAGTACTGAAAATTTCTCAAAGAACTGCTGCAAGGTACCATGCTTCCGCAATGGTCCTACTTCTAAGGATAAATCAAAAGTGGATGGAATTTCATAGATGGGAAACTTACCCAAATTGTGTCTGATCGCATCTCGCATCTCAAGAAACGTCTCTTTTTTAGTCCCAATATCAAAGTTTGCTTTATTCTTTCCAGCTAATCGAACTTGCGACCGAGGTCCATCATCTCCTGTCGTCGCACCCCCGTGAGTAACAATGGCGACATCGACATCCTGTGTCCTAGGCTCTGCTGAAATCGTTGCAACTATTGGACCCTGCGTCTGGTTCATCGGCGGAGTCTGAGCCGGCAGTGGATTTTGGTTCACTGGTGGGTTCAATGGCTGATTCACATCATGGTTCTAAAGCGGAACCTGATTCTGGGCCTGGTTCTGTAACTGCTTCTGAACAGGTAGTTGATTCTAAGTCTGCAACTGGGCTTGATTTTGCAACTGCAAAACGTTCCTGGTTTGCCATCTTGCGATTAACTGGAGGCAGTTCCCCACGGGGTGATCAATTTTTGTACAGTACATACATAATTAATGCAAGTGTGGGAAGTCTCTCTGATAATGTCCGAAAACTCCACAATTATAACACTAGACAGATGCGCGACCTCATCCCCCTCCTCACCAAAGCCTCCTCCTCTGCCCCAGAATCGTCCATGTTGTGGGTACTACGGTGGAGCTATCTGTTGCAGTGGGTGATTCAGTTGTTGTTAAACAAAGTGCGTTGCTTGGACATATTATGGTGATCCCTGAGCCATTTGTATTTGATTGTATGGTTGTTGTTGCGGGTGCGATGGGTAAAATTGCATCGACGGTGGCGATGTGTACTGGGATTGTGGTTAAGAACTTACGACCTAAGGTTGTAGTTGTTATTTTTATACTGTACGGTGACCCTCGCCCTTCACAAAATATGAATCCTATGTTCTATCCTGAAACAGATCGTATGCCCAACAATCTTTATCCTCATGCTCAACTGAGCGACAGAATGAACAGTATAAATTGGTGGGTTTTGACACCTTCTTTTGCATATAGCTACATTCCTCATGTTGATGTCCATAGACTTGGCATATGCAACACCATGGCATACCACCACTACTCAACGGGTTCTGTGCTCCTAGTAATATATAGTTTCTAAAGTTGGGGCAAGTATCTTTGGTGTGGCCATCCAAATGACACCAAGTACACCAAAGATCTGTGCGGTCTTCCTTACCTTTCTCGATGTCCTATATCTAGAGTATAAGGTTCACAAGCTGCGCTTGAATTTGATGCATCCCAACTGCGCTTTCCCCGTCAGGTGAAGCCTCGATCTTCATCGCAATCTCCAGGGCTTCAATCTGCATTGCTATCTTGTAATGCATCAATGGTTTCCGAATATGAGAAACCAATGCTGCGATAAACCATTCCTTATGCTGGACATCGCTCATAGAAACACTGACTCTGGCCATCAATGTCTTGAACCTCTAATCAAAGTCCCAAACAGTCTCGTTAGGAAATTGTTTAATTTCCTTCAGCTCTGTAATTTAATGTGCTTCCAAATTTGGCTTCCTGAATTCCTTGACTAGTACCGTTCGGATATCCTTCAATGTCTTTGTCGGAGCCCCTTGAGGAACTTGGGTAAACTTCATAAACCAGTCGAGTGCGTGACCCCTCAAAGTAGTCACTAACTGCCAAGTTTATTTACATCATCGTTTGTGGTCTGTCTAACAGTCCACACTGCTTCACATAAAAACCAGTACTGCTCAGGATCATCGGTCCCATTTCCATGGAACAATGGTAGCTTCATGTCATCGGCCACCTACCAACATATGTCGATCTACTACTAGACTGTTTCTGGCACGTCGGGAAATTTGATGTGGGACTCAGAGTTTTCTCTGAGTGAGGAGTAGTGTGCGGAGGCGTGGGTACATTGTTGTCGGGTTTTGATCTTACCATCATTCCAAGTGTAGCCTGGGCCTGGTTGGCCTCATCGTCACTGTAGGGTCACTTCGTCCTATGTGGTTTTCTTTTGCAGCCTTGCGTTCCGATCACAGCAGGACCTTCTCCTGTCCTATGCCTTTTCTCCAGTCAGAACCTTTTTCCTCCCCTTGTACAACCACTTTCTTCCTTGGCTTCCCTCACAATCTCGTCAAAACTTATACCCATCTACCCCTTACCTTCTCATTCATCTCCCCCTTGGTTGTGGTATCCACAGCCTCCGCACACCAAGGTGCTACTACTCTAGGTGCATTTTGAGTATACCTTTTCCACATACCAACATTTTAATTGACAATTGAAGTGACAGTAAGAACCTACCTCTAGGTCCGTTAAAGAACTCCCTTTCTACTTCACTGTAAGATTTATTGGTCTCGACATCGAACTCGACGATATATCCCTCTAGGATTTTATCCAACTAGACCTTAATGGGGCGCGACACTCTGTTGTCAGTCTCCTGCAGTTCCTGGATCAGCTGAAGGGTCCAGGACGTCGGTTCTCCTCCTTGGAAGTTCGTATTCTTGTATGTAAATCTTGCCAGCCACTCATACAATATGATAGGAAACTCACTGAAGAAATATTCATGATGACCATCGTGGATATACCTTTCTAACCACTTATCTGTTTTCAACGTCGGGTTCTGGTTTTCTGTTTCGGAAAATTATCTCAACTTCTGATCAAACCACTCTTGAAGTTTTGGTCACGTTGGATGCCACATCCATTGTTGGTTAACCATTTGTCGAGTTCCGCATGCCCTCCTCTAAGTCGCAATAAGGTCTCAGCAACAGAACCATTTGTTGGCGCAATCCCGAACCAACAAAACCTAGTCGACGAGAGTTCCACTCTATCAATGTTCAATACACAGCGATCTCCCTGGGCATCAGCCCAGACAAGTTTTACCCTGTCCAGCAATACCCGCAGAGCGGATGAGGTCTCACACAAGATGTTCGAGGGAGAGTTATTGGAACCAATTTTCCGCAATATAGAGGAGGGTTTGGGGTATCATACATTCATTAGCTCGATTCTTAGATCTAATAAACTTGCTTGCTCAAAATAGAATCATTCAGCAGGTCACAATATTTGTAATTTCAGCAAATATCCTAGTGGGGAAACAGATCTAAAAGATGACAGTATCCATAAGCAGAAAACATGCATTACCCATTCAAATGCAAATCCATTCATTCATCATATCTCATCAAAATGACAGCAGTGTAAAACAGGAAAAAGATAAAAATGCAACACCAAGTTTAGATCAACCCACATCATAATATATTATTTCCGCAGAATGAATCGCAAATAAAAAACAGACAATAATCCATCAAACACCAGTATTCACTCTCTATATCTGCCTTGCTCTCTATCTCCATGTCTTCTTACATCCATAATTATTCTATTCATAGGCTTGCGTCTTTACATTCAAGGTCCACTTCTAACTAACTTCTAACAAACTTCTAACTAAATTAACTACTAAGGACCAATATTCCGAAGAAATGGTCAATAAATACAAATAGTGACAAGAAAGCATAGAAAGTGGACTCTTTTCTGCCTATCGCGCCATCTTTGTCTTGCGTGGCATCGCGTGAGTATCCGCAGCATCCTAGATGTTGTGCAACTCACTTATCTCCAACCCATTACCAACAGCCATCAAAGATGATATCTCGTCAAGGAAATCGCAAAATTCCTGCACAATTGAGAATAGATATAAGCTTGCTAATTATCACTAATTACATCTACAGGCCTTTAGTACTTAAAGCCTGCATAATTGATCTTGAATACTGAAAAATACAATCTAGTAATCAGTTTCTGCCATTAACCCTTCACAACATTATGATGATCAAGGCACAACTAAAACTGTATCATTGTCTATTGGTTTCATCGATGTTTCGAAATGCTTACAAAATAAGATTGGAATTACATCAAATTATATGATCTAAACTTTAATGAACCCAGCAAAGACACAGTGACTAACTTACATTCATATCTTCTGGAGGCGTTCTGGTTGGCGAGTTAAAATTTCCCATGGTTAAAATTTCCGGTTATTATATCCCATGATCTGATTGGCGAGTTTAGGTATTAGCCACTGTATAAGATTTTTTAAAAATAGAACTTTGACTTTTGAATGCATAATGTAATTTAACTTTTTAATGCATAATGTAATTTAAGAAATGATGACATGAATATCTAAACCATTTAAATTTCGTTTTTTAAATCAGGAGACCATTTATACAACAATTGGTAGACATCATTCTATATTTGTCTAGAAATGTTCTAGATTTGTCCAAAATTGTTTGAATCTCAAAATCCCTATGCATGAAGAATGCAGGAAAACTATTGTGTGCTTATTTGTTTTATATCTACATATGGCATCCCATCCTTCTTTGGGACTACTTCGGTTAAACTAACAAAACATACAAACCTTACAATGTATGCTTGAGAGAAAAATAAAAATAAAAATAATATTAGTAATTATAATTATTTTTGAAAAAAATAAAACCAAAGCTTACATATTTTTAAATATCATTTTTTCCTATTTTAAATGTTGAAACTATGAAATAACAATGTTAATTCTTTTAAATGTTGAGACTAAGAAATAACTATTTGAAAGAAAACAATTTGTTTTTGAAAAGTTGGAATAAACAATATTTTAATAGTTAAGACTGTGAAATAACCAGGTTAACAATTTCATATAAGTTGACCACACTTATAGGGAGTTCACTAGTGAACTGACAATATGCATCGATCGGACGATCGGCCGCGCGTGACCGGTCACGTCCGACGCGGCCGGTCGTCCAATCGATACATATCGTTGGGCAAATAGGTCCCGGCCACTTATAATATGGAGAATGTTCTGTATGTTGATTGTAACAAGGTAGTTGTTGCAGCTAGGCAGAATACCATTCCGAGTTTGTGGATAGATTTGCTACTCTAGCTATTTTAATTGCATTGAGTGGTGTTACTTGTTACTTGTTCTGCTCCAATTCGCAGTCAAAGTACTAACAAGTAAATATTAAATTCATTACAAAAACACCATAATAATATTCATTATAGTGACAACATGTGAACCAACTGAATGGGATAAAAAACCAGAATACCCACTCATTTATCTGAAAAAAAATCTGAGAACCAACAAAAGAGATTAAAGTTTTTTCACCCTTGACTTCACAAAGTTACCAATAACAGACTGATACGTCAACCAAAACCATAGACATGAATATGGAACAAGTAGTACTAGAATTTGTTAATAACTTGATTTAATATACTACTATCAAGAGATCGCCAAACATAAAAATAAATATAAGTAACATAACATGAAAACCACCATGAATTACAACACTCCCAAAATCAGTTCTAGAATTTAAAAGATAATGTATGCCTTCATATGATACGAATCATATACATCCTACTGTAAAATAAACACAATTGCAAACAAATTAGCATGTCTCATATGAATTAAATTAATTCAAGAAATGTTAGCAGTGTAGATTGACTGGCAAGTGCCGTGTAAATGAAGGAATGTTGTAAAGGAGGTCTCAAGTTCAAATCTCACCCCGACTTATCCATGCGGGCTGTGTGGACGCACCTGGGGTTATAGTGGCAGCCGATGGGAATGGACCCCTCACACAAGTACCAGGACCCCGTGTCACACGAGTACCAGAACCGCTGAGTACCCGATTCCCAGGTAAAAAAAAAATCAAGAAAAAGTAAGCCATGCTATACTGCTACGAAAAGATTCAGTTTAGACCAGTATTCTAAATTTATATATATGTGCCTACAAAAATATATAAAGAAAATGGAAGAAAATCACTTATCTATCAATATTTTCTTTTATTTAAGAATATTTTGGTGGGTAGAAGATCACTTATCTATCAATATTTTCTTTTACACAGTAACTATTTAAGAATATTTTGGTAGGTATAGGGCGCCCATGCATGGCAGCATTGGTAAGGTCTGTGGATCCGGCACAAAGACACAAATTTTAGCAAAAAGAGATTTTCTGGGGGGGTCTAGCTGTATTTGATATTTTAAGAATTTTGATGTATAAAAAAGGGAAATTAATAAAAACAAACACAGTTTTTTTACATTGATTTATTTTTTTTTTAAATAGAAATAAAAATAAACAGAAGATATATTTTGACATTTATTTTTTGGGAACGTGAAATCTATTGTACAAAGATTTTTGTGTACAGAGAGGGTGAAATCTATTTATAATTATGTTGATTCCTTGGGTTTAGTGGGAGTTGGAGGGTATAGGTTAGTAGCAACCTTTCCAAGAAGAGTGTATGGTTCCCATAAAATGCACTTGACGTTGAAGGAAACAGGGCTTCATCCACAAGCCAGTTTATATTTGGAAATCTGTAATGAAGAATGAGTGTAAGTATACATTTATATAGGAAGCTTTTCTATGTAAGCAAATATATTAAGAACTTTTATATTGGTAGAGTACGCTTAAATTTGTGATGGTTGTAATTTTTCTATTATTTATCAATAAAATAAATTAAGAAAAAATGATATGAAATTTGATATTCTTTTCCAAATGATGGAATGGACCAGCGATAGAAGAAATGCAATCGTCGATTTTTCCAACTGCATACATGTTGTCTCAACATGGAAAAAAATAGAAATTAAGTATAAAATGTATGTGATGGTTGTAATTTTTTTATTATCAATCAATAAAATAAATTAAGAAAAATTAAGGAAAGATGATATGAAATTTGGTATTCTTTTCGAATGGGTGGAGTGGACCAGCTACAAAAGAAATGTAATCGCTGATCTTTCCAACAACATACATATTGTCTCAACATGGAAACAAACTAAAGAAGTCAATTTCCAGGACCTGTTGGATGTTTTTGTCAATTTGAAGAAGCGGCTAGACCTAAAAAAACATCAAAATTAATTCCAAGACAACACAAAATTGAGAGTTTATTACTCTCAACCAAGCAAGATTAATAGGCAAACAAATCTCAGAGTTGAATTCAATCCAATTTCCTCATGCAATTATTATAATTATTGTTACTAAGATGCAAATTAAGTTTGTTGAAGAAAATATGGCATAATTCACAAAATTCAGAAGCTAAAAATTATGTGATGTTAACACAAAAGGCAAAAAATTGTAAACCCGATCATTCAGGGAAAAGAATAAAGATTATGGGTTGATACCAGAGAATGTTTACAAACTGCTCTTTTGTCTTCTGAAAATCACTTATTTATCAATATTTTCTTTTACAGACAAACTATTTAAGAATATTTAGGTAAGAATATTTTGGTAGGTACAACAAGCCGTTTACTACAATAAAATAAATATAAAGAAAATGGAAGAAAATCACTTATCTATCAATATTTTCTTTTGCAGACAAACTATTTAAGAATATTTGTGGTAGGTGCAACACGCCCAATAAATCCTAACAAATGTCTCGCTTCAAGAATATGTCTTTTTCTAATAATTCATCACTAAAACTTGGATTTTATGTGCTTGCAAGCAGCTGGTGTCCTTTCTATTAAAATCGGTGAGCTTCCCATACTATATATCAAGCTAAGATAAATGGAAATATTTTGAAAGTGGAGAGTTGTCTTGATAAGATAATGGAATGCTAAGCTAAATGGAAATATTTCCCATTCTATTAAAATCGGTGAGCTTATTCTTACTGCGATTCTGGAATGGAAGATTGCAGACATAAAAAGATTGCATTGCGGACATAATTTTTCTGTAAAAAATATTTTCCATTGCTTTCATTTCTTGCAACATATTTGTAAATAGTCTAGAAGAGATTAAAAGATAAGATTTTTGGTTGAAGCTTCAACAAGAATGCAAGTAAAGGAGGTGTTGAGGTTTGATCCAACTTTGAGAATCACGAGATTTCCTTTCAACTCAATATGGGGATATGTGCTGACAAGAAAGGAAGGGATCCAAGTTGGTACCTGTCTTGTTGAAGATTAGATCACTGCAAATATATGGTGAATCCCAGCTGGTATGTCATTGGTTAAATTTTATGTAAATATTATTTAAGGATTGCATATTTCCTATTTTCGATTTTCGGGTATCAGAAACTGGAAATTCCAGTTTTTGTTAAGGTTATTTAGGGTATCCCTGATTTCTGATATTTCGGATATCGAAAACCGAAGACTCGGGTTTTTGTTGAAATAATTTGTTGGCTTCCCGATTTCCGATTCCTGATATTTCGGATATTAGAAACCGGAAACATTGGTTTTTTTATTTATAATGTTGATTCATTTCTCTGATTTCCGATATTTCCGAGATTTTGGCCTTTAAATTGGTAAGATTTGAAGGAAGAAAAAGAAGAACCGGAGAAAAAATGCAGGCTATTGTAGGAAGCCCAAATTGCTCTCCAAATTGCAGCCATGTAAACAAAAAATCTAAAATGTAGAATATTTAAAATAATTCTATATAAATTATAAAAATCACTTATAAAATTATATATAATCATTCAAATAAAGAAATGTCGAAGTTTCTATGTTCCTATTTCTGATTTCCAACCTCCCTGTATCTTTTTTCATTCTTTTATATGTAACTATATATTTTTTAAATACATTCAAAACCTGCATAATTATTCAATAATATGTTTTCATTTTCTATATATGACCATTTAAAAATAATACATTCAAAATCCTGTGTAATTATTCAATAAAAAAAATTTCTCCATGTTTTAGGCTAAGAAGCACAACTCATCTTCAAAGGAGATAGTCAGAGGTTCTATGAAGAATATCTCTCAGTGATTTAGTGTTCCATGTCACACCTATCAAGCCTACCATCTCCAACTAGCAACCTATCTTGCGGATTTTGTAATACTATGTTACATAATATGATTTCATGCTTTTTATTTACCAAAAAAAGATAACAAAAAAATATCAAAATGCCAATTTTTTTTTTTTAACATATATTTCAATAAAGACAAAAAATGATTTATACAATAAAGACACAAAATTATTTACAATAAGAATAGGCATATTCTACTATAAAGAGTGGCTCTGCCGATCAACTTGCTGATAATATATACAAAATACCTTAAATACCAATCAAAGAAAAGCCTTAAATACAAAATACAAGGAAAATGCAAATACCAATGAAATATTGGTGAAATATTGGTAGACCAAATTTGTGGATTTTCTTCATGTAAATACATTTACTGCTTGGCATTTTTTTTGGATGCCTTTTATTCTCTTAAAACAATTGTCTTTTTAACTTGACAATAAATCCTAACAAATATCTAGTTTCAAGAATATCTCTTTTCCTAATAATTCATCACTGATACTTGGATTTTATGTGCTTGCAGGCAACTGGTGTCCTTTCTATTAAAATCGTTGAGCTTCTCATACTATATATCAAGACAAGATAAATGGAAATCTTTTGAAACTAGACAGTTGTCTTGACAAGATAAATGGAAAATGCTAAGATAAATGGAAATATTTCTCTTTCTATTAAAATTAGTGAGCTTCTTCTTACTGCAATTCTGGAACGGAAGATTGCATACATAAGAAGATTGCATTGTGGACATAATTTTTCTGTAAAAATTACTTGCCATTGCTTTCATTTCTTGCAACATATTTGTAAATAGTCTAGAAGAGATTTAAAGACAGGCTTTTTGGTTGAAGCTTCAATAGGAATGCAGGAAAAGGAGGTGTTGAGGTTTGATCCAACTTTGAGAATAATGAGATTTCTTTTCAACTCAATATGGAGATATGTGCTGACAAGAAAGGCAGGGATCCAAGTTGATACCTGTCTCGTCTCAAAAGCATGCGAAAAGAAGATTAAATCACTGCAAATATATCGTGAATCCCAGCTGGTATGTCATTGGTTAAATTATATGTAAATGTTATTTAAGGATTGACGATTTCATATTTCCTATTTTCGATTTTCGGGTATTGGAAACCGAAAATATCAATTTTTGTTAAGGTTATTTGGGGTATCCTCGATTTCTGATTTCCGATATTTTATTTCGGATATCGGAAACCAGAGACTCGGGTTTTTGTTGAAATAATTTGTTGGCTTCCCGTTTTTTATTCCCGATATTTCAGATATCGAAAACCGGAAATATCGGTTTTTTTATTTATAATGTTGATTCATTTCTCCAATTTCCAATATTTCGGATCCCGGATATCGGGAATATCATTTTTTATTTTAATAAGGTTTATTTGTCCGATTTTAGACTTTTCCTTTTCCATATCGGAAACTGAATATCCCACATGCTTTTTGACTGAATGATTGTTTCCCAATTTGTGAATAGCTTTCTCTCCACTCAACAACAATTCAATGCTTCGGTTGATAATACATAGACATCTCCTCTCCAAGTTTTGGGTATCTAAAACTCTCATCTTAAGGAGGGTCAAACAATCACAATGAAAGATGATTTCTATTTTGTCAGTTTTATTTTAATTATATATATATACATACATACATACATACATACATACATACATACATACATACATATATATATATATATATATATATATATATAAGGAATTCAATTGACATGATTTTATACATTACCTCATTCAATCTGACATGATTAATTTGTTATCCAGATTGATAGATTTTTATTTTCGCAATTTTATACAATTTAAATTTGGGAGAATCTGATCGGTTTGCCTCTAAAATTGGTGGAGATTTTGGCCTCTAAATTAGTAAGATTTGCAGGAAGAAAAAAAAACCGTAGGGAAAATGCAGGCTATTGCAGGAACCCCAAATTGCAGCCACAAAATATGCAGTTTGAATTATGCTCTTAATGATGACTGTAAAAATTGTAATACTCATTCCCTGAAGATCAAAATTAATATGGTCTTGATAAAGTGGGAAATAATGACAAGATATGAGAAATGTAAAGGGAAGAAGATATTTTTCCTCGTTTCAATCTCGTGAAATGTAAAAGCCCTTTGAAAGTCACAGGTTCCATTCCCTTCTAATGCAGTAACAATTTGGTTGATCATTGTTCTCAATTTCAAGCTGGAAAAACATCAAATTAATAAATATGTTTTTCAATTAAACGTATGTTAATATCTTTTGACGATGATCAATAATGGGTAAACATTAAATAATTCCATACATGATTATAAAATATATATATATATATATATATATATATATATATATATAATGTTGAAGGCATGCATATTTTATTNTGGAAGGTTGTTTCCTAAGTCTAGAAACTGACTTCCTGTTATGATTTAATATTATATTAGAATGAAAACTATATTTTCACATGGGAAACTTGTAAACAACAAATTATTTTAACACATTATTAGAAGTATTTGAAACCTTTCAACCATATTCACCTACTACGAAACTAACTAACTTTGAAAAAGAGTAAACTAATAAAAAGTACCTTTATGTAAGGTTTACTCTTCAAATAGACACCCAAAATTCAATTAATTGTTTTATAAATAAAGAGAAAATGAGGAAAAAAATAAAAAGTATATATCTTATAAGGTTTACAATTCATATAACCACTCAAAATTCAATTAATTGTTTTATAAATATCTACATAGAAAGATAATTTCGATTGTGTGAAAATTATAAAAAACAATAAAAAGATAATTTTGTATTGAAAAAAATTACTAAACTAATTGATAATTTTGTATTAAAAAAACTTACTAAACTAATTGATGAGATTTGGAATTGATCCTGAAATAATTATTAGCAAATAATATGATAATTTCAACATAAATAGATAAATGCACATATTATTATTATATAACATAATTTAATATTCATACACATTATTATTATGTAACATAATTTAATATTCAAAAACCAACTATGTTCCATGAAAACTATAAACTATAGAGTTCTATCTTTCCATTTGTTTTAAACTTATAAAAAAAACCAATATTTTTAACACATTGTGAAAATTATTCTCAAACATTTTAGCCATGTTTTTAATTACAAAACAAACTATAAGAAATTGGAAAATATAAACCGAAAAGGAGAAGATGGTGAGACACATACAACTCTTTAAGGTTTTTTAATCAGAAACCAGTCAAGAATATCACCAAACTTGTTGCTTTGTAAATTGTTGGTTTCTACTTGAAAATACTTATAAACTATAATGAATTTTACACTTCAAATATTTGTTTAAGTTTTTCACCATAATCTACTACAATATCAATAGGAATTGATTTTTAGCTAACTAACTCGAAGGTGATTCCCACGAATTATGGTATAAAATAAACTTGTATACTAATGTTTAAGTTTAATATGATTTTTTTAATTTTCATTTAACAATGTCATTATATTTAGTCATGTTATTATTGGAAATTATTTTTTATCATCTATCATAAATTAGAAAGATAAAACCAGAAGCTCACTTCCTCGTTCCGAACCAAAAATCGGAAACTGGAAAATCCTGAAAGTGGGCGAACCATGTTTTGTAAGTGGAGGAGTTTCGCAATCCAAACCGAAATATGAAATCGAGAAGGTGTGAGAGTGCGTAAGACATGTTTCTCATTGAGATATATTGATTTTTATTTTAATTAATCTTTTTTAATCAGAACATTTCAATTGAAAATATTAATATACACATTATAAATTAAATTTATCTTAATTATGTATCGTTGAAGTATTTAAATCTATATCCTTGAAGTATTTAAAGATTTAAATTTAAATTATTTATGGATTTTGTTGGTACTTAATAAATCTAGATCAAAATAGATTCTCCTAGTTTTTAGTTATTTTTATTATGACTACCTTCATTTGCGGGAAAAAAAATGCTAAAAGAAAAATCAAAGTTCTTAATGGGGAAAGTGGGAAATCAGAAAATAAATATGAGTCAAATAATTTCTGTAACTTTGATTTTTCTTTAATGTGCAATACTTTGATTTTGAATTTATTTGATAACAAAATTGCATTTTAATTTTAATTAATTAAATCTATTTTAATTTTGAATCTATCTAATATTATAGGACAACATTTTTATCATAATAAATTGTAAATATATCTTTGTTTAATTTTGATGTAAAAATAAACGAGGTCTATAAGCATCAAAGTCTTTATTTTAGAAAAAAATATGAAATGAAAATAATAAGAACTAAAAGATACTAAATATTAATAGACATGCCAATTACCCCAATATTAGTAGTAGTTGCAAAATATTTCACTTTAGCCAAATTAGAAATTTTTGGTCATTTTTCCAAATACATATCACTCCTAAAATTGTTTATTCAATAAGCACATATACATTAATATATCATGATGGATACTATGGTTTCTACTTGAAAATACTTATAAACTATAATGAATTTTACGTTTCAAATATTTGTTTAAGTTTTTCACCATAATCTACTACAATTTATCAATAGGAATTGTTTAGTCACCTGACTAGCAAACTGGAAGGTGATTCCCACGAATTATGGTATAAAATAAACTTTTATACTATATTTAAGTTTAATATGATTTTTTAAATTTTCATTTCACAATGGCATTATATTTATAGTCATGTTATTATAGGAAATTATATTTTATTATCTATCATAAATTAGAAAGATTAAACCGAAAGGCTACTTCCGAACTGAAAAAGCCTAAAAGTGCGGGAAAGTGGAGGAGCCGACTTCGACAATCCGAATCGGGAATCGAAAATCGAGAAATTGTGAGAATGGGGAAGACCTGTTTCTTATTGAGATATATTAATTTTTATTTTAATTAATAGTATTTTTTTTTAAATAACATTTCAAGTGAAAATATTAATATACACATTTACGGTTGAAGTATTTAAAGATTTAAATTTAAATTATTTTTGGATTTTGTTGGTACTTAATAAATCTAGATCAAAATAGATTCTCCAGGTTTTTAGTTATTTTTATTATGAAGCATCTTCACTTGCAGAAAATAAAAATTGTGAAAAGAAAAATCAAAGTTTCGATTTCCCCATTCTCCAATGTTGAATGCTGAAATCGAGAAATAAGAAAAAAAAATATGAGTCAAATACTTTTTGGATTTCCGCATTCTGCACTCGAGAATGTCGAAATCGGAACTTTGATTTTTTTAATAACAAAATTGCATTTTAATTGTAATTAATTAAATCTATTTTAATTTTGAATCTATCTAATATTATAGGACAACATTTTTATCATAATAAATTGTAAATATATCTTTATTTAATTTTGATGTAAAATTAAACCAGGTCTATAAGCATCAAAGTCTTTATTTTAAAAGAAGAAAAAATGAAATGAAAATAATAAGAACCAAGAAATACTATATATTAATAGACATGCCAACTGTCCCAATATTAGTAGTAGTTGCAAAATATTTCACTTTAGCCAAATTAGAAAGCTTTGGTTATTTTGTGAAATATATATCACTCCTAAAATTATTTATTCAATAAACACATATGCATTAATATATCATGATGGATACTATGTTTTCTACTTAAAAATACTTATAAACTATAATGAATTTTACACTTCAAATATTTGTTTAAGTTTTTCACCATAATCTACCACAATATGAATATGAACTGGTTTTTCAATAGCAAATTGGAAGGTGATTCCCAGGAATTGTGGTATAAAATAAATTTTTATACTATGTTTAAGTTTAATATGATTTTTTTAATTTTCATTTAACAATGTCATTATATTTATAGTCATGTTATTGTTGGAAATTATTTTTATTATCTATCATAAATTAGAAAGATTCTGGAAAGTGTGAGAGTAAGAAAGACATGTTTATTAATATGAACATTTCAAGTGAAAATATTAATATACACATTATAAATTACATTTATCTTAATTATGTATCGTTCAAGTATTTAAATATGTATTGTTGAACTATTTTAAGATTTAAATTTAAATTATTTATGGATTTTGTAGGTACTTAATAAATCTAGATCAAAAACCCTTTTTTGCAAAGCTACAGGAATGCAAATAAATCTACAAAAATCCTCTTTTACAGCAATAAACTTGGAGGAGGATATGCAGAGATCTTTTCAGGTTTTATTCCCTTATCAACAGCTATCCCTGGATGACAGAATAAAATATCTGGGATTCAGACTTAAACAAAACTGCTGCAAAAAAGAGGACTGGAACTGGCTTCTTTTCAAACTGGAATCCAGAATCAACAACCGGTGCAATAGATGGCTCTCAAGAGCTAGCAGACTAGTTTTAATCAAATCTGTATTGGAAGCAATCCCACTCTACTGCATGGCATTGGCATGGATTCCTAAATCAATCTTGAACAAATCCAGAAGAATATGCTCAACTTTTCTATGGTCGGGGAAAAAAGATCGAAAGGTTCTTCCCTGGGTTAAATGGGATCAAATTGCAAGACCAAAAACATTGGGAAGCTGGGGCATAAAGAACACTTATTTCTTCGCAAAAGCTTTGGCAGCAAAATTAGAATGGAGACTCATTTCAACCCATAGTCTGTGGACAGAAGTTATTATCTACAAATACATCTCCCCAACCTCGATTTTAGACTGGATCAGGGATATGGGATCCAAGAAACCTCCAAATGGATCCATCATCTGGAAATCCTTGTGCAAATCCTTCTCACTTATATCAAAAGGTCTGGTATGGAAGGTAGGAGACGGCACAAAAGTCAGAATAGGGGCAGACCCATGGGCAGGTAGCGCTCAAAAATCACATCCTTCCTCAACCATTAATTCAACTAATACATCAGAAGGGGTGCTACCACTTAAATCAAATAGCAGACCCTATATCAACCAACATCTGGCATCAAGGCTGGAGGAAGAGTCAAGACCTCGAGCTCCCAGAGCAATGGGAAAACCTTTGGGATTAGTACACTCTAGCTTTGCAATTTTCTCACATCCGGATTACTAACCGAGGAGATGAGTTGATTTGGGAGAAAGTACAACTTGCAAAATACACCCCAAAGATTGGATATCAACAACTATGTTCTCAACTCTTCCAAGAGAATAAAAAATGGTGGCAGAAAGGGATTTGGAAGATCAAATGCCCTCTAAAGGCAAAAATCTTTACTTGGTGTGTCCTTGCAAACAAAATCCCAACATGGGAGCAAATTCAGAAAAGACAGATAGCAGGTCCTGGGTGGTGCAGCCTATGCAAGGACGATGAGGAAAACTCAAATCATCTTTTCCTTCATTGTGCTTTTTCCAAACAAGTTTGGGAGCACTCCAAGTCTTTTACTTCTTCAAATTTCACCTGGAAAGGCAACTCAGTTGAAGAATCATGGAAGGACTGGTCCTCATCCCCCCAAACAACTCATCTCAAAGTCCTCCCACTTATCCACATTTGGGGCATATGGTTGGCTAGAAACAAGGTCATATTCCTCGAAAAATCCAGCTCTCCAGAAGAGGTAGCAAGGAGGGGATTGGATATAATTTCTTACTTTCCTCAAGCAAGGAACACACCCTCCCCAAGAATTATTGTTCCCGAGCAATTGAACAGAAACACCCCTTGGGATTTTTTCTATGAAGCCCCCCAAAACTTGACATGTGGGGGAGGAGCATGCTTATATCTCAACCAAAACCACTACTTCCAAATATCCTTGGGGCTGGGAGACGGAACCAATAACTACGCAGATCTTATGACTTTGAAACTTCTCCTTTGTTTTGCAATTGAAAGAAATTGCAGAAAGCTACAAGTCTTTGGTGATTCAATGGTGTCCATAAATTGGCTAAACAAGACTCAGAAATGCAGAATTGATACACTAGATGCTTTATATGAAGAGACAACCAGATCTCTCTCTTTCTTTGAATCAATCTCTTTCAAACATGTTTACAGGGAGCGAAATGTGGATGCGGACAAACTCTCAAACGCAAGACTGACTCTGCAATGGGGACACTGGAAAATTTTGGAGATAAAGGACTCAGAGGCCTCGGAATATCCACACAGGCCTTTTATTATTTTGCCACACTAAATTGTTAATATGAAGTATTTTTTGGGACAGTGCTTAAGCATCTTGTAGCAGACCTTAAGCCCAGGTCAGACACAAACTCTCTTTATCAGTTTACACTCAGCTTGGAGGATGGAAAACAGTTTCGTCCTGACGTTGTCTTACACGGGCATTTTCTGCCTACAGACATATCAGTCTATCAAGACTAGTCCTGGGTTTTTTCAGATCTCGGAAGGGAGGAGAATCTACATCAGAAAATATGTGAGAACAAATGTAAATCTACATATAGCAGGAACAGATTACATACTATTTTTGTATGTAGTTTTTTATTAATAAAAATCAGTTTTTTTTCTTTCGGAAAAAAAATAAATCTAGATCAAAATAAATTCTCCAGGTTTTTAGTTATTTTTATTTGCAGAAAAGAAAAATTGAAAAAAAAAAGTAAAGTTTCGATTTCCGCATTCCCGCATTCCCCAATGGGGAAAGTGGAAATCGAGAAATAAAAAAAAAATATGAGTCAAGTACTTTTTTTATTTCGGCATTCCGCACTGGGGAATGCCAAAATACCGATTGTGATTTTTCTTTAATGTGCAATCAGAGCTTTGATTTTGAATGTATTTAATAACAAAATTGCATTTTAATTGTAATTAATTAAATCTATTTAATTTTGAATCTATCTAATATTATAGGACAACATTTTTATCATAATAAATTGTAAATATATCTTTGTTTAATTTTGATGTAAAAATAAACGAGGTCTATAAGCATAAAAGTTTTTATTTTAGAAAAAAAAATGAAATGAAAATAATAAGAACTAAGAAATACTAAATATTAATAAGCATATCAATTATCCCAATATTAGTAGTAGTTGCAGGTTATTTCACTTTAGCCAAATTAAAAAGCTTTGGTCTTTTTGCGAAATACATATCACTGGTAAAATTGTTTATTCAATAAGCACATATGCTAATACTTATAAAAATACTTGAAAATACTTATAAACTATAATGAAAATACTTGAAAGCTTTCTACTTGAAAATACTTATAAACTATAATGAATTTTACACTTCAAATATTTGTTTAAATTTTTCACTGTAATCTACTACAATATCAATAAGAACTGCAAACGAAAGGAGGTGATTCCCATAAGTTATGGTATAAAATAAACTTTGACACTATGTTTAAGTTTAATATGATTTTTAAAATTTTCATTTAACAATGCCATTATATTTATAGTCATATTATTGTTGGAAATTATTTTTTATTATCTATCATCAATTAAAAAGATTAAACCGGAAGCTAACTTCCGCATTCCGAACCGGAAATTGGAAACTGAAACCGTGAAAATGCGGAAACCCTGTTTCGTAAGTGGAGGAGCCCATTTCCGCAATCCGAACCGAAAATCGGAAATCAAAAAGGTGTGAGAGTGCAAAAGACGTGTTTTTCATTGAGATATATTGATTTTTATTTTAATTAATTGTATTTTTTTAATAACAACATTTCAAGTGAAAATATTTATATACACATTATAAATTAAATTTATCTTAATTATGTATGGCTCAAGTATTTAAATAAGTATAGTTGTAGTATTTAACGATTTAAACTTAAATTCTTTATGGATTTTGTTGGTACTTAATAAATCTAGATCAAACTAAATTCTCCAAGTTTTTAGTTATTTTTACTATGAAGCATCTTCACTTCTTGAAAACAAAAAATTGGGAAAATAAAAATCAAAGTTCTAAATTCTGCATTCCCAAATGCGTAAAGTGGAAATTTGGAAATTAAAAAAAAATATGAGTTAAATACTTTTCCGATTTCCGCATTCCACACTGGAGAATGCGGAAATAGGAATTTTGATTTTTCTTTAATGTGCAATCAAAGCTTTGATTTTGAATTTATTTAATAACAAAATTGCATTTTAATTGTAATTAATTAAATCTATTTTAATTTTGAATCTATCTAATATTATATTAGAGGACAACATTTTTATCATAATAAATTGTAAATATATCTTTGTTTAATTTTGATGTAAAAATAAACTACGTTTATAAGCATCAAAGTCTTTATTTTAGAAGAAAAATAATAATAATAAGTAAGAAATACTAAGTAGTAATAGACATGTCAATTATCCCAATATTAGTAGTAGTTGCAGGATATTTCACTTTATCCAAATTAGAAAGCTTTATTCATTTTGGGAAATACATATTAGTGCTAAAATTGTTTATTTTGGGAAAATTCTTCAAGTCATCGGGGATCCATTTTTTCAAGTCATCGAGGAAATCCGGAAAGTATAATGCGGAAATCAGAACTTTGATTTTTCTTTTCGCAGTTTTTTTTTCATCCACTTTCCATTTTCCAAAGTGCGAAAATTGAGATTCGGAACTTCGATATGTTTTTCAGTTGACTCCTCCACTTAGTTTTTCGGAACTACTCATTTTAGTTTGCTCTTTTCATCTTTATAAAACCCAAAATGTACAGAGACAGGAGAGAGAGAGGGGTAGGGAGAGAGCGACATATATGTTAATCCTCAAAATGTAATTTTCAGTCTCCCAAGGTAAGTCAAAAAGGTTCAGTTGTCGAAAGACCTAATATTTTTACCCTCTCAGTGTTTTTTTGCACCTCTCGGTTCAAATGCTAGTAGTTATATGTATCAACTTGAAGTATTATGTGATAATCCTTTCGTGCATTCTGCAAGTTTTTTGCAAATCTTTTGAAAGAAAGGAAAAAAGTAATATTATGCCTTGATATACAAAAATTAAATAACATATTAATGTTTTATTTTAAACAATTTCTATGTATCTTTGAGACTCTTTGATGTTCATATTCACTATCGAGAAGTTATTCTTTTCAAAAACTTCCACACCTTTTTTTAATAAGAGTTTGTATTACCATTCTAAATTATTGTTTTTTAAGTACACATACAGACATCTTGATATTGGGCTTTTAACATTGGAAAATCAGCCCAAAATCAAATCAAGTTCCTGAAAATTTCGCCCCTTATAAGGCTCGAAAAGAATGAAATTTCATTGATTGACTAGATAATAGTTAGGTTATAGATTGAACCAAAAAGTAGACATCTAGACTATAAAAATTTCAATAGAGAAAATTTCAACTCAAAATGGGCCTCCTAAGAAAAATAATAAAATAATAACTAAAATAGTAAAATAATATTTATTAATTTAAAGGGAACTTTATTATTTAGGTATCTAAAGGGAACTTTAGATTATGGTCTCAGATATGCATCTAGTGGTGAGATCAGGTTGCAAGGATTTACAAATTTAGATTGGGCAGGAAGTGCCAAAGATAGAAAAAGCACCTCGGGATGTTGCTTTAGTCTGGGATCAGGCATGATCTCTTGGTTTAGTAGAAAGCATACCAGTATTACACTTAGCACGGAAGAGGCTAAATACATTACAGCATGTTCATTCTGTAGCGAAGCAGTATGGCTTCGAAAGATGTTGGTAGGATAATTTGATGTGGAGATAGATGTTACTGATATCCCTTGTGATAATTAAAGTTGTATCAAGAAGACATAAAACCCGGTGTTTCATGATAAGACGAATCATATCGAATTTAGATATCATTTCATCCAGGATATGGTTTAGAAATGAGTTGTAAAGCTCAAGTATGTTCTTATAGAGGAAAAGGTGGAAGATGTGATAATTAATCCTCTGGTTCATGTAAAGTTTGAATACTTTTGAGACAAGCTTGGTGTAGTCCAAAAGGACCTCTCTCGAAAGAGGGAGTGATGGTAGATGGAAAAGGGAAGCAATGGTGGTAGCTCAAACTAAAGTAGGGTAAGTCTGGCTAGGCTTGTTGGCCCGAAAGGGTTAGTAAGTTAGACAATGCATGTTGATCCTAGGGGGATCAGTATGTATAGATAGATCAATTTAACCCTAGTGGTTTTGTAAGCCAGGACAAGGCTTGTTGGTCCCCGGGAAGTTCCATTTGTCTAACTAGGCTTGTTGGCTCGAAAGGGTTAGTAAGTTAGACAAAATGCCCAGATGCATCTACTAGAGAACTCACCGTGATACTACTCCAAGATAGTTAGAGGGAAATATGTATCTTCGGTATTGTTATACTTATGAGTGTTTAGATTATTGCTTCAGTATTTGGTATATTGATGATTGTTGAGAAGATTGCTCCAGTATTATTATACTGATGATTATTGAGATGATTGCTTCAGTATTGTTATACTGATGATTGCTGAGATGTTTGCTTAGGTATTGTTATATTGAAGATTGTTAATATGTGTGCTTCAGTATTGTTATACTGGTGATAGTTAAGATGAATTTTTTCAGTATTGATTGTACTGATGATTATTGAGATGATTGTTGAGATAGTTTCAGTGTTGTTACACTGATGATTAGTGATTATTGAGATGATTGTGTAGATAGTTTAAATGTTGTTACACTGATGATTGTTGATTGTTGAGATCAGTTTCAGTATTCATATACTGATGTAGCAGGTTCAGTATTCTCATACTGATGATTGTTGATTGATAAGATGATTGCTGAGATAGTTTCAGTATTCCTATACTAATGTAGCTGGTTCAATATTCTCATACTGATGATTGCTGAAATGACTGATGCTGAGTTTGTTTCAGTATTTATATACTAATGATGATGTTTGATGTTGATGGTGATGATGATGTTCCAGCATCTCTATGTTGGTAATGCAGAAGATGATATAGCATTATAGCTGATTTTGTATTTAGCACTCCATTAGAGAGAATTTGAGGTCAAAAATGGGCCTCCTAAGAGATATACTACAAAAATATAAGATATATTAAAATATTATGAGTTAGGGGTTTTATGGGGTA
>LPNX010716472.1:846090-935857 GCA_001517045.1 Pseudotsuga menziesii
TGCTAATGAGATTGTTGGTGATGTTTCAGTATCTATATATTGATGGTGCAGATGATGTTTCAGTATCTATATACTGATGTTATAGATGATGTTTCAGTAGTTACATACTGATGCTACAGAAAATGTTCCAGTTGTAGATGATGGTTCAGTATTCACACACTAATGTTGGAAAAAGATGATTTAGCATTCACATGCTAATGTGGCAGAAGATGACTTAGTATTCACATACTGATGTGACAGAAGAAGATCCAATATTCACATATTGATGTTACAGAAGTTGATTCAGTATCCATATACTGATGTGACGGAAGATGATTCAGTATTGATATACTGACATGACAGAAGATGATTCAGTATTCACATATTGATACTATAGAAGATGATTCAGTGTTCACATACTGAGATTGCGGAAGATGATCCAACTGATATCAATGATAAAGATGTATGATGATGTTCCAAAACTTCCTATGACATATAGAGACTCACCAGTCAGTTGTACAGTTGTGGTAACAGTTGCTACTTTGGTTGAATACCTTCCTAGTTTAGAGGGAGTGTTAAAGTATTGTAACTTTGGAATATATTCCAAATGTATTGATTGCATTCCTCCTTTAGGAGATAACTTTGGTCTTGTAAGAGTCATTGAAAGAATCAATGTAAACCTATTGATGTAAGTCGGGTCAATAGTACCTAAGTGTCAATATAATAAATGTTATTTTTGGTGTCTTGCTAGACAAGTTGGCCTAGTCAGTTAGACAAGTCGGCCATGTTAGGTTCTAGGTCAAGTCAACTGAATAATATAAATAGGGAGGCGGTCCCCTTTATTTGTACTCACTCACTCAAGTTGGTTTGCAAGAGAGAGAAGAGCAAGTGCGCTAGAAAGAAGAGAGAAGTAGTTTCATGGGTTTTACACTGCTCTGGTTGACTTCTATACTGAGGAAGTTTTGCGGGGTTTTCTCCCTTGTGGTTTCCCCGAGGAAAATCCTTGTGTTCTTATGTTTATGTACTTGTTATTCTTTCAGTGATATTACTAGTGACAATTTGTTTTAAGATGTCATCTAAGCAAATTAAGATAACTTAACAAGAGTTAGGAAGAATGGTTTAAATATATCCGCCAACTAGGGATTAGACATATTAGGAGTTTCCATATTAGTTTTTTGGACAGTTGTTTGCGCTTAACCAATGGGAAACTGGAAAGGAGCGGGAATATGGAGGAAAATAGATAGAGGGTTATGCTTTATATATGTATAGATGGGAGGATAGTAAAAATATGAGCAAGTGTAGATCACCCATGAAGGTAACTTGCTACGTGGGGAGGTGTGATAGGTGCGAGGATTTCGAGGAGATGAATGTGAATGCTCGGCAGGTGAGTTATGTGAAACTCCTAGAGACAGGTTAAACCTTTAAAAAAAGAACATAGTTTTGGTACAAATATTTGAACTTATGCACATAGATTGAGGAATTTCCTCTTTCCTCTTCTTCAATACCCAACTAGTGTACTATGTTATCACCCAGTAATTTTCCTATGGTTGTGAGTAGGAAATCACTGGGGTAACCATTTCAAACCAATATTTAGGCTATATTCTAGCCTATACATCCAAATAGGTCTCTCTCAGGGTCACAAGGACTGTTCACATACACATATGTCTCGCAACAAGAATTTAGAAGGCTATATTTTCGATTGAGAAAAGCTTGTTTTTATTTCAAATGGTTTAAGACAGATAGAAAGAAAACACCATTGGGCAATGGAGTCGAAGCCTGAAACATTCAAGGGCTTACATCAATAATGATAGGTGATTATCCTTCGCAATCTGAGGCAACATGAACATTAAAATTTAGTAAAATAACTTTAAGAGATGGCAGCGGAAATGAGAAGAAGACCAGTGAAACAAGAGGCACCTATCTTTGGATGAATCTCCTCAAACACCTTTAGCAGAAGCAACAATAAAGGCTGCTCACTGAAATGGAGCACCTAGCAGAGGGTGAATTCCATGGCATTCATCATAAACACATAACAAATATGTTTTATGATGAAAGTATTGCTTAATAGAGAACAAATTCCTTGCATACAACTAGAAACGTATTAGCAGAACTTCACACATACATGGAAATGGACCATACATGAAAACACAGACTGAACATTGAACACTGTGATGAATCTCAGACAATCGGAACATACTTCTACATTAAATAATTCCAAGAAAATATCAACGCTACAAAACCAAGCACAAAGGCTTCCAAAATGGATGTCGAACCCCCCCTTTTTATCCTCTCTTGAGGTTATATTTATAGTTAAATTTGCTCCCGATACGAATCTCGAAACAAGGCACCAAAATTAGTTCCATCATGGGAATCAAAACCAATTGTACAAAATATTAACAAATTCTGAGGTGGTGGATTCGCCATGATCAAAAAACAAATCGTGAAAGCACGTTGTGATGTGCGTGACTGACCAAAATGGAAAACCTTGACATCTAACGCCTTAGGCTTACTTGATGAAAATGATTGTTCATAGCATCTTTGATGGCCTTCTGCTGCAGAGGTAACGGAGTGGTTCTGATATCTTAGTAAAGGCTCCTCAACCCCTTTCTTCCTTGAATGTGTAGCGACTGGTTGCACAACCACTATCTTCTTTGCAGCCTCTTCCACATTCCGTTGAGCCTCGAAGTCTTCATTCACCTATGCATATTTAATCAGTGGAACAATCACCATCCATTTATCTAGATCAGGAATTGATCTAAGCCATCAGAACATGTGGCCCTGTAAGCTCCCTTCCGCAAAAATGCAAATTTTAGATTTCAGGTTCACCAACTTTCACAACAGAACTTCTGCAAGATTCCTTTCACTAACTTACTTCCACAAATTTTTGGATTCTGGATCGCGGATCCGACTTTTCACAAAGTTCAACTTCTACCTTCTCCTTCCCGCAATCTCCTTTCCGCAAAATTCTTTCTGCAATTTTGTGGATTGCGGATTGCGGGTTCACCAACTTTCATAACCGAACTTCTGCAATTTTTCTCTCGTATTTCCTTTTCTGCAACTCTTTACAGCCATCAATTTCATGTGAAATTCATATTGACCGTTGATCTGAGATCAGACATGGATCTAATCTTATCTTTGTGGATCTGTTATCTTCCTTAAAGCTTTCTCTTGTGGGATTCTTCTGGAGTTTCCAATCGTTACGGCTCATATCTCCACCGTTGAAATCTGCGAGCTCGGCCCAATTCCGTTGATTTCCAAATCTTATTTCCTCATGTATGTTAGATCAGCGGAATCCACCCCTGCCATAGATCTTATTCATCTCCTGATTTAATGGCCACTTTCATTTGATTTTTAACACCATTCCATAGATAGCTAAATTTATATGAAACGTGTTGCTTACCCTTGCGGAACTTGTTTATAGTCATCAATCTCCTCCATGGCAGCTCTGCTCCCTCTATTCTCGTCGAGACTTAACACTGAAATGGATTTTTCATACAAGGCTCATTTCCAAGGTTGCGCTTATGGATTTTTTACCATTCTGATACTTCAGACTTAGGAATAAGCCTTCTAAACAACTTTAAACCCGTTATGCACACCTCTAGGTCATAAGATATGAACTTTTAGACCTCACCTTACATTTAATCTGGTATGTCCCCCTTTCCAACCCTTTAGCACAAACATGGTGCTAACATACTCTATGGGATAAATGAGCCTTCCCTTCGCTTTAGATCTTCTTATCACAGCTCTAGACTCTGTATTTTCAACTAAAAATGTTTCCCCAGTGGATTCACCAATTGGAGACAGCATCTCAGAATTCCTCTTCGTCAGAAGGATTTGATCTCAAGGATAGAGAATGCGCCTTCAAACAAGATGAAATAAACTTCTTTCACTTAAAAAGGGTGACGGCCGTGGTTCTTTAGAACCAATATATCTTTCCTCGGTAACGGAACCAGTTTGTCTAATCCTCTAGTTGCACCTCAACCAAAAATTGAGATTAAATTCGGTATTTATTCCCAGCGACGGATTCAAATATCAAAATAAGGGGGGATTCGATAAAAATACAAATTCCAATGAGGGTTATGTAGATAGCACCATCTCTACACCACTTTAGGTTAGAAATCTAGTCCTCTAACCAAGGGAGGGAACCCTCAAATATAGGAAGGTATGGACCCTAGTCCATCACCCTAGGTACCTTTTACATGTACATGCAAAACTTGATTGGATTTAGAACTCAAATCTGAGGTGCTAGAGGGGGGGGGGGATTTCAGCCATGAAAACAAAATAGAAAATGAGTGTTGTACTTAAAAGTGAGTCCCAACCACAAACTTTTAAAATTGAAAATTACTGCATCTCATAGGTGCCTTAATCATAACCAACTCTTAGAAATGGAGGAATAGCAACATAACATGCACTTAATTAACAAATTATGTTTTATCTTCTCATTGCTATGCATCTTAGCTACTGTTGAAAATTACACAGGAAGATAAATTTCAAATCTATGTAACTCTAGGCCATTAGACAAAGACTTGACCTACTGCTTCAAAGGACTTTATAATATCTACAAAATACTATTAATTCAACAACTAGTGGCATGCCTTCCTCGATCCATGGTTTCTTAAGCAACAACAATCTCATGCATTAAAGAATCAAGACAATTTTAATTCAAAAAAATTAGTGGCATGCTTGCCTCAATCATAATAATTTCCATATCACATCTCATGAATTTGAAATAAAAAAACTTTACAATCCAAAAACCCTAGTGGTAGGCTTTCCTCAGCCTTGGGTACCCTCAGAAAATACAATATTTATATTTCTCTTGTACAACAGAATACAATGGAGGGGATTAATGCATCTCTGCCCCGATCCTGTTGACTTTTATTTGGATAGTTGACTTTAATTTGTCTAAGACTATGAAGAATGGGGAGAAAGAGAGAGAGAGAGAGAGAGAGAGACGAATAATATGATAGATCCAAGTGACTATTTCCAGCCTAGAAACTCATGAGAAATGATCAAACCTCCTTTTGTGTTTCTCTCAGATGAGTTTTTATATCTTTAGTGTTGACTATGCCCTTAGGTTTGTTTATAGGAGGCTCTAATGTGTTATTCGGAATCTATTCTCTTTTCTTATGTAGCATAACTACTTTTGATGATAGGTCGCCCACAATATTGAATTGCATACAACTTTCTTTTGTCATTTTGCTCCTTTCTTGAGTTTTTCCCACGTGTCCTTTTTAGGAGTACAGAATGTAAGCTTTGAATCATTAGCAGGCAACATCTACAATTCTCCTCCCACTTATTGTACATGTAATTGTTTATTTGTCGTGGACTTGTATAATACAACCCTGTCAAGCGTGATTAATTGGACTCAATCCATTTTTTAGGATCCTAAAGGATTTATCCAATTCAAATTAAGCATATAGTCGATATTTCCTAAACCATCTATTAGATTTTTTAATAATGCCATAGTATCCATGGAGTGATACAATTATTCATAGATTTCGTTTATTGTGGGTAGGTTTTCCCCTAGGAAATTTTTTGTTAGTCTTGTCATTTGATCCTGGGAGTACTCATCATCATCCTCATCCTCATCATATATATATATATATATATATATATATATATATATATATATATAATAGATAGATATTCTTTGGGAACATTTCATATTTTCATTCTAAGGGATTGGAATACCATTACTTTTCGTGGTATCATTGTCTTGAAGAAAGAATTAATAGTAATGAAGATTCTTGTAGATTTTCTCCCATTGCTTTCATCAAAGTAACTCTATGCATGCAATTGTCCATGTACATAATGGATTATGTCCTATCATATATCTTCTTGGGCTATAGTTGCTCTGAGTTAATGTGTTGATTATTGTCTTGTTCAACCTAGCCACCTAAAACTTCTTTTGGATGTCGATTCTATTTTTGTTAAAATAATAATTTTCATCCACATATACTCTATAAGGAGTTAAATTCAATTTTATGTGAGCTCAAAATCATTGTTGAATTTTAAGTGCCTTGTCCTATCTTAACCACGAAATCATGTAGCCTCTAATTTTCACCTTCTAGACTTTTAACATGGGATTTCAACAACTGGTTCTTTGTCCATGGACCTTTGACATGTATTTTATGTATGTCTAGCTTAGCTACATCCTTGACATATTTGTTGAATACTATATCATTGTACCTTCAACCATTGACACCTAGTCTTCATGGGGTAAGTCTGTAGTATTTACTTCAACTTGTGAAATTATCCATTGGTGAGGTTGAAGGTCCTTGTATGTTCCTTTGGCCAAGGATCCCATCATGAATATCTGGAACTAAATTGTGTTTGGATTAAAAATAAAGGAAATTGTGTCCCTAACTTGAGAATCAAGAGACTCGATCATACGAAAAAGTTTTGAAAGCTTATCTCTTCTCTAATGCTCTCGCACTAGTAATACAATAGGATTTATGAGGTTGGTGGGAACCTTAACTCCACATCGATCAATTTTTTGAGTCACCTCATGAGCTGTAGCAATTGGTGATTTATTCATGGTGTTTCTTGAGACTATTATGGAAATCAAATCATTAGATTCAAAACATTTATGAATAGGCATAGTAGTGTATTCACCTTTTTCTTACTTATGTATCAATACCAACTATCTAAGAATTTTCTTGAAAATGAGGACTCTTTTCCTAGTGAGCGATCTCGATAGGAGTGAATTTTTTATCATCCATCCAAACCACATGACATCCCCATTGGAAATTGTCATCTTCTTTGGTAAATTGTGTGCCATCGATTTGAAGGGAGTCAAAAATTGTCTAGATAAATAAATCCAATTGTGATCCATCATTTCGTTATCACACGATACCTTCATATTGACCCCGTCCTCCATTGGAGACACCTTATCGTGCTTAGAATCATTTCCTCAACAAGTTGAGAATCTTCACTAAGGTGAGTAGTAAATTCTCCATCTGGTCATACGAATTCTCCTTGTGGTTCTCCATATCCCGCATTTGTCAAATCATGCCCCCCATTGTCAAGGGGTGAAATCGCACTACCTACCCGTGCTTGCACTCTTTGAAAATACCAAGCTCGTCACCGTGTCCATCCTCTTCTCCTGAAGTGTGGAATCTTGAGAGGAAGAGGAGGCTAGGTGCCCTCACGCTTGAGCTTTAAAAACATGTACATTTGGTCCATCCAACGGACCAACAGTGAAGTCAACTTTATCACACGATACCTTCATATTGACTCCGTCCTCCATTGGAGACACCTTATCATGCTTAGAATCATTTCCTCAACAAGTTGAGAATCTTCACTAAGGTGAGTAGTAAAGTCTCCATCCGGTCATACGAATTCTCCTTATGGTTCTCCATATCCCACATTTGTCAAATCATGCCCCCCATTGTCAAGGGGTGAAATCGCACTACCTACCCGTGCTTGCACTCTTTGAAAATACCAAGCTCATCACCGTGTCCATCCTCTTCTCCTGAAGTGTGGAATCTTGAGAGGAAGAGGAGGCTAGGTGCCCTCACGCCTAAGCTTTAAAAACATGTACGTTCGGTCCATCCAACAGATCAACAACAAAGTCAACCATTGACTTCGCTATTGGTCCGTTGGATGAACCGAACGTACATGTTTTTTAGGGATGGCCTGCACTCACATGTCTACAAATATCCCCATTTAAAGTGATGCTTCAAGGTAGAACCTTTAATAAAAAGGATGTATTCACTCTTCTAAAAAAACTTAAGCATGCCACCATCCATCAACTTTGTCACAAGGTCGATAACTATTTGGTTGGTAATGCTATTACTATTCGTGATCTTACTTGTATTTTGGATCTGTTGCACAATCATTTCCACACTCAGAGTACAGTTGATTACCATGGATATTTAGGTGGGATAGGTGCTAGTTGAACCCCCCATGCACCTTTTAGTACCATCTGAGATTCCAGGTGGCGAGACGTGCTCACAACAGAGAGTGCTTATGAACCAATTCCCTACTGTTATAGCTCTAAAGGGATCCCTATTGGGAGGGATGGTTGAGGAACTTCGGAGTGGTCTCATGCATCCAAGGTGAAATTGTAGGCTTAATGTTGTGTATGGACCCCATCATCCCCTTGGGCATGTTCCTAGCTCATATTCACATAATGAAGTGAAAGGATATGCAAGGATGACGAGTGGTCTATGGAAGGCAGACATGTGGCTACCCAATCAAGTAATAAATGTTATGGAAGATCTGTATGTTCTAACCTCCCAACTCATTATGGATTAGGGTGGTGAGATTACTCAATGCGACAAGCTTAGTCCTGAGTTCAAGCATGATCGATCTTCTCATGCTTCACTGGATTCAAAGACAATGATGACTTCTTGTAGCGATTTATTCCCTTCTCAAATAAATTTATGGAGCTCGACCTGCATTTGTGAATTCACTCAAGAAATTTTGTTGAATTCCTAGGAGTTTACAGTATTTATTTGGTCTAGTGAAATATGGTTACATGGATCTATTTGGAAGGAAGGCTCTCAAGGAATTTTAGCTCCCATGGAACAGTGGCTTGGTCCTAATTGTCTCAAGTATTTTATGGCTAGTGAATGTTGAACACATCAAGTACACTGAGAGGGGGTTGAATCAATGTAATATATATTCAATTAATTTTTTTTGTTATTTTGCATGTTGCAGTTGTTATGTATAATAAATGTTTCACTATATAAACGATAAACATCACAAGCAAGAGAAACCAATAGTAATTTTAAATATGTTATATATCATTTAGTACATTAGTTTCAAAATACACCAAACTTCGAGTTTCTCAACAGCAACTGAGAGATGAGGAATCCAACCCTCAGCACGAGACCCAGCTTCCAAACAGAATCCAACCTACCATGAGGAATCCAATCCTCAATGCAAGACCCATCTTACAGAGAAGACTTAACTCGGAATTTGTTCTCAACTTAATCTAAGAAAAGTACAGTTTCTAAATTCAACCTGTGTTCAAACTTCATTGTACTCCAACCGAGTAGGTCTTTTATCGTTTCCGTCAATATGATTTCCAGACTTTTTTTCTATGTTGTTTTTGGACTTTAGCTTCAACCTTTCATTAACTGTAACTTATCCAATTGTGACATGCGACTAGCCTCAAACTCTGTTATGGTCTTTCACTTTCTTCGAGACTATGACTGATTCAAACTCTGTTTTCATTTCGATTAGTGGATTTCCTTATAGTTGTGACTTTTCAACTTCTACTTCAATATTCTTACTGTTGTCCCAAAATATTAACTTCTTGGATCAACTAGTCGTTGATCCCTTCCAGGTCTGATTAAAAAAAAACAAACAAAACAAAACAAAACAAAAACTAGTACGTTAATCCATAGTTGTACACACTCTTACCACAAAGTACATTAATCCTTGTTTATTTATATCACTCCTAATGTCTGCATTAGGGGCCAACATGTTTATTTTAATTTCTTAATTCAATTAACTGACTACACCAATGGGATTCTTTTCTCTTCAATTCATTGACTAATTTTCTCATATTTTTAGAAGAAGAAGGATTTTGTACCACAACAAGGGGCTTGTACCCTGCCTTTCTTTAATACTTTGTTGGCTTGTCAATTATGTTGCGCACTTCGACATGAACACTTCAATGCACTCCCTGCTTTTCATTTTCATTTACTTCGACTTATCCATTATATACACACTTCAACATGTATATTTTGGCATGCAAACTTAGACACACCAATTGCTTGTCATGTGTATTTACTTAGATTTATCCACTATCTATGCACTTCAATATGCATACTTCGACATGCACACTTTGAAGCACCACTTTCTTGTCATATGTATTTACTTCAATTTACCTACTATCTATGCACTTCGACATGCACATTTCAACGCATCGCTTTCTTGGCATCGGCATTCTCATTTATTATGGTTGTTTCACTTACTTTATGTTATTGTGCGCTTATTTCTTCTACTTGTCCAATTATTCTTCTTACTGCATTGTTTCTTTGTAGTGTTTTTCTATATACTTATTTGAATTGTATTCAAGTCTAGTACCAATCCGAACAATCTCAAGGCGAACATCTTATCTGACAAAGCAAACAAAGGCAACATTTTATCTACTAGAGACAACAAGCCCAACATCCTTTTGACTTTAATCATTAAGTCCAACCTTTTTAACATTAACCAAAATTATATTTAACATAAATAACAACATTAAGTTTAACAATCTATCTGACATCAATGACAACATTAAGTCCAACAGCGAAGGCTAAAGAAAAGATGAGGATTGTTGCATCAATCATGGCCTTTGCAGATTGAAGGGTAGTCACAGACAACTTAAGAGGAAGGTGCATAACCTTTTTCGGGGTATGCAGGAGTGGGATAGGAGAACAAAAAATTGGTATGATGTTGAGGATAGGGCTCGAGTCATGGAAATAGGGGAAATTCAATTCCAATTGGCCATCTTGGGAGAAAATATGTGGTATCTCCAAGGTTGGATTGAAGAAATGGAGGCTCGAATTTCCCAACTGGAAGATGTGTTATATGTTCTCCAACCAAATTTGAATGACAAGAAGTCTATTATGTCTCTTGCTCCTTTTGTTCCTTAGGTTGTACCTCAACCAACGTTGATATTCCCTTCACTAGTTATGCCCAGCTACGGATTCAAATATCAAAATAATGGTGGTTTCGGTCAAAATACAAATTCCAAGGAGGGTTATGTAGATGGAACCTTGCACCACTTTAGGTTAGCAAGCCATTCCTCTAACTAAGGGAGGGAAACCTGAAATATAGGGAGGTATGGACCCTAGTATGTCACCCTAGGTACATTTTAGATATACATTAAAAATTTGACTTTATTTAGAACTGAAATCTAAGGTGATTGGAGGGGAATTTAAGCCATGAAAACAAAATAGAACTTGAGTGTTGTATTTAAAAGGGAGGCCCAAATATCCCACAAACTTTAAAACTGAAAATTAGTGCATATCACAAGCACCTTAATCATAACCATCTTTCAGAAAAGGAGGAACAACAACCGAACATGCACTCAATTGAGAAAGTATGTTTTAACATCCCATTACTAATACAGGCGGGTAAATTTCATGTCTATGTAACTCTAGTCCATCTATCGAAGACTTGACATACTACTTCAAAGGACTTTAGAATATGCACAAAAGAGTATTAATTCAACAACCAGTGGCATGCTTTCCTCAGTCCATTGTTTCTTAAATAACAACAATCTCATGCATTAATGAATGAAGACATGTTTAATTCAAAAACGTCAGTGGAATGATTTCCTTAGTCCTAATTATTTCCAAAGCACAATATCTCGTTTATTTGACACAAAAACACTTTACAATCCAAAATCCTCATTGGCAGGCTTTCCTTGGTAAATAAAGAACTAATAACAATGACTATTTTTAATCATGCAAGAGTTGTAATCATTTCATATTGAAAGAATTTAAACATTGGTTTCTCTTAATTTCATGAAAGATTGAACATAAAAACTCCACAAAAGAATTAAGATACTGGCATTGCATGAGGCACGAACTACAACTATAAACGTTATTATGATGCTAGCACCCATTGATATGTTCAATCTATAACATACCTCACATAATTCCTTCAGGATATTGATAACACACATATAGTTCAATTATTTCAATAAGAATCTAGGGATGCAACAAGTACATAGTAATAGTACCCATGCTAAGTTTCAAATTGAATGAGTGAAATTCCCACTACCTTGATACCATCAAATATTATTTTTTGAGTTAGGTAGGATGATCATTTATTTAACTAAAGGGTTTTTCAAAAATTCCTTGAAACAAAAAAAAATAGAGGCTTCATATTTGAGGAAAGGTTTGGCCGATCTTTTCTATAAACATTAAATTTTCAAGATAACAAATTTAAATATTGGATGTCCAATCATTTGTTTAGATGAAACGATTACTCGAAACCATATTTGAGAAAGGGCTTGACAATCCTTGATATACATAATACATTTCTAGTGAACCATTTGTTTAAAAGTGTTGGTGGATAATTCCTTTAGATCCAGGAAGGATCGAACAATCTTTCTTCTAGATAATACTTGATCCTAGCTCCAACTTTTCAAAAGTGTCTTCTTATCCTTCCACTAAATTATTCTTTCCCCGAGGTTCACTTGGGAAGAAATATTGGTCGATCCTTCATCGGGATAATGCTTGTCCCTAGGTACACAATATAGAAAGGGTCGGTCGAGCCTTAGTATAGATGATGATTGACCATATGTGCACATTTGAGGAAGGGTCGCTTGAGCCTTTATCCAGATGATGGTTGACCATATGTGCACATTTGAGGAAGGGTCAGTTGATACTTCATTTAGATGGTTGTTCGTGGCATGTGCACATCGAAGGAAGGGCCAGTCGATACTCCTCCAGAGGATGGTTAGTTGCATATGGACATTTGAGGAATTGTTGGATTATTCTTCCTCTATATGATGGTTATCATCTTGTGCACATTTGAGGAAGGATTGGTCGATCCTTCCTTCAAATAATGGTTGATAGCATGTCACGCATTTGAGGAAGGGTCAATCGGTCCTTTTTCCATATAATGGTTAATCGCATATAAATATTTTAGGAAGGGTCAAATGATTCTTCCTCCAGATGATGGTTTTCATCATGTTCACATATAAGGAAGGGTTGGCCGATCCTTCCTCCAAATGATGGTTGACAATATGTGCACATTACAGGAAGGGTCAACCAATCCTCCTTCCAAATGATGGTTTATCACATATTAACATTTGAGGAAGGGTTGGTTAATTCTTCCTCTAGATGATGGTTAAAAACATGTGCACATTTGAGGAAGGGTCAAAGGATCCTTCCTCCATATAATGGTTAGCTACATATGGACATTTGATGAAGGGTTGTCTGATTCTTCCTTCAAACAATGGTTGTTAGCATGTGCACATTTTAGGAAGGGTCAGTGAATCCTTCCTCCAAATAATGGTCGACATCATGCACACATTTAAGGAAGGTTCTGTTAATCCTTCCTCTAGATGATGGTTAACTGCATATAGACATTTAAGGAATGATGGGTTCATTCTTCCTCCAGATGATTGTTATCATCATGTGCACATGTGAGGAAGGTTTGGTTGATCCTTCCTCTAAATGATAGTTGACAACATGTGCACATTTGAGAAAGTTTCAATCGATACTTCCTCCAGATGATAGTTTACCCTATATGGATATTTTAAGAAGGGTCAATTGATTCTTCATCTGGATTATGGTTGATGGCATGGGTACAATTGAGGAAGGGTTGAATAATCATTCCTCAAGATAATGGTTAACTACATATGGACATTTATTCCTTCAGATGATGGTTGTTAGCATGTGCACATTTAAGGAAGGGTCAGTAGATCCTTCCCCCAAATAATGGTTGAAAGCATGTGGACATTTGAGGAAGGGTTCATTGATCCTTCCTCCATATGATGGTTAACCACATACGAACATTTGAGGAAGGGTTAGTCAATTCTTCCTTCAGATGATGGTTTTCAGCATTTGCACATTTTGAAGAAAAAGACACAAAAACAACTTTTTGTTTTCGTATTTTCAACTTGTCTCCTTGTGGTTTTACTCAAATTTCACGCAGGAGCACTCATTGGATGCGAAATTGAATTTTGCATCCAATGAGTCCCCCCACATCAAAATTTGAGTAAAACCATAGGGAGATAAGTTGAAGATACAAAAACAAAAACTAGTTTTTTATGACAAATATGCCAAATCAACCATTATGGTTGACTCGTTTTCTTGAAATTCTATTGTTTCTTAAATTCTAATGCATCAATGGCTCGTTTTCTTATAAGGCCCATTTTAGAAGCCATATTTACTCTAATGTTGAGCCATTTATACCTGCCTAGGACAGTAATTGAGAGAAGGAAACACCAGAGAGATTAGGAGGGCAGAGGAGGGGGCCTTCCTCAGTTGTGTGTGGAGTAGAAGTAGGTGTTGAGACTGTATGAGGTCATCCAGATGCCATAGTTTCATGGCTACGCACAATGGTTTGACAGTGGTCATATTTCCATGTGTGTTGGCTTGATAAACCCAACTAAGTGTTGGCTTATCCTAAGGGTTGGTGTGGTAGAGATTTGAGTGAGCCTAACAATCTCCTTAATGGATAACATAGCCTATATTGGGGGTGGTCTCTGAGTGCTAAAAGAATATAGGCTGGGTAGAGACCTATGGTTGGATGGAAAGTTGCACCCACATATTCAATTGCTTGTGCAATTTTTGTTAAAAGATAAGTGTTATGTTTCTCATTGTTGTTCAAAATTACTATGTGCTAAATGGATATTCCTTCATGGTTGAATTATATTAAATGATAGCTTAAATTATGCATTAAAATATTAACCATTTCTTGGAAAAGAGCTATCTATGTGTATGAAATACTTATTGTTATGTCTAGGATGAATATGCTCATTTATGGATGGAATTGCAATGATAGATCAGTTGTACCCTTGGCTCTATATGTTTAATGGTCTTTGCATAAACCATGGAAACTTGTAAAGCTATAATAAGAATAAAGGAAGTATGAATCCTTATTGTTATGAATAGGATAATCTGTGTATGGATGCCTTGTAGTTTTCTTATACATTATGTTATGTATGTTAAAATGGTACTTGCACAAGTCACAGAAACACACATAGTTTGGAATTATGTTGTTGGGTTTGAGTTTCCCCATGCAATTGAATTGGAATACATAGAATGGATGTTTGTTCCCAATTTGTTTGAGTTGTATCTTTGTTGTACATGTTAATTAGCAGTTGTACAATCTTGTAGGATCAATGAAGTTGTAATGAGGGTAAATGAAGCATGAAATACTTGTTGTTGGGTCGTGACGTGGAGACAACATGTGCATAGGTTGTTTGTAGCATTGTTATACATTAGGTTTTGTATGTTCAACGATGTGTATATTCAACGATAGCATCATATTTCTTAAGTCCAAAACGGTTTGATAAAAATATCATAATATTTTAACCATGTTTACGATGTGTTTTTGACAGGACTCGTGATAAACATTTGAATGGGACGTACATTAAGAAATCCCCTCAACCACGTGTTGGATAAGCAAAGAATTAGCCTTCAATTTGTGAGAAATCCACAAAGGTTCCATGGTCGAATCACTTGGTCAAATGCCTAAGTTTGTAGAAGAGATTCATTGCAAAACATTGTTAACACTGAAGTGCAGACATGCCAACACTGGAGGCCCAACATCAGGATCGGCATGCATGGTGGTGAAGATTCCTTGTGATGGAGCCGACACCGTAGTGTTCACGCTGCAATGTTGGCGTACAAACGTCAGGACAGAAGCAATTGGAGGTATCACAGAGGAGTGAAATGGTGGTCCCGACTTTTGACTCCTGACATTAGAAGCGTCAGAGTTGGGAAACCAGGGGTTGTTTGGATGAAAACGGACTTATGGATGCATCCATGGAGCTAGGTTACACTTTTTGGAAAGGCGCTTTCGAAAAAAACACAAAAGCGTACCTCGATCGAGCAATTTTTAAACCCTCAATCGAGGGTTTAACAAGCACTCGATCAAGGTTTTCTTAAACCCTCGATCGAGGGTTTAAGACCTCGATCTAGGTTTTAAGACCTCGATCTAGGTTTTAAGACCTCGATCGAGGTCCTTGTGCAAAAAAATTATAAAAAGAGGTTTTAACAGTAACTCGATCGAGGGTTTATTAGACCCTCGAACGAGGGTCTTATAAACCCTCGATCGAGCTATTTTTAAAACCTCAGTCGAGGGATTTGAATACCTCAATCGAACTACATACCTCGATCTAGGGCCTGAAAAACAAAGAATTATCCCTCTTACAGGAAAATCAATATTTGTGTGTCTTAGAGTGGTGTAAATCCTACCATTCATGGCACATAACTGAGCGAATTTTATACCGATAGATTCATCACCGAATCCTCTATCCATTGAGGTATCATGCATGCGTTTCGGCATTCATATGGGTTTTTTTTAATTAGTTCTAAAACTTACACTTAGAAAACCTGAAAACAACTTCGAAGCAGCTCAAAGAAAAATCTGCAGGGTAAAAAATACACATCCAAAAATTTCTTAAAAATGCACAGCCCACACATCGACGCGTCCTCTTCAAAAGGGTATTTTTGGTTTTTCAATTTTTGAAAACAGTGAAAAAAAAGCTGGGATGGACACACATGTGTATAAAATGATGTTGAAATCACATGTGGTCACTTCCTAAAAATAATAAATAATTGTATATTGCGAAATAAATTAACAAAAAAATATGCAAACCACAATGCATTTTGTGTAGATCATGCTCATATATATATATAAGATTGAATTATTGTGGTTGGACACGAGCCACTTATTAACTTCTTCAAATTCTTAAGGTCACACAGTTCACTAAATGCAAAATTTCACACATTGGGAAGCCAACATAATATTCTACAATTTGTTTTTTTACTACAAGTCGAAATTCACATGGCATATATGAGTTTCGAGGGATTATATCTAGCACAGAGTAAAACATCAGGTTTTCATCGCCAAATTTGGCCAAAAAGTGTTACCCCCTTCATGGAATCACCCATATCATACCGACTTGAAATTTCCAATTTGGGAATATTTGGATCGGGAAGTCGGGAACCATTTTATTGGAATTCGTTTAATGGTTTTGAATTTCAAATATCAACGTGTTGACGGGCATAGATGACTATGCACGTAACGAGGGAAGACAACCCATACCAGGATCCTTAAAGCAGGCTCCAAGCTGTTTGGGATGGTTGTTCCCGACAGGTTTAAAGGCTCTGATAGCCTGAAAGTCTAATTAAAGAAGTCTAAAAGATAAAACCAAAGCTACTGTTCTGGTTGATTAGATCTATGCTATCCTTATGAATTGTACAAAGGAAATTAGTTAATATAATTACTAGTTAATTACAAAATTGATTGTTGGGAATTATTCTACTTTAATCAATTTATAATACAAGAATAAAACAAATTAAATGAATATTAACAGGCTTTATAGATTACAAAAAGATAGTATAAACACATGTACATTAATCACCAGATCGGAAAATAACTTAACAATGGTATAAATATAAAAATCTGATTCAATGGATTTTCAATAAAATAATTAAAGGAAAAAACTACTCTAAATCCTATCCTGATCAGGAGCGAGAACATAAACCTGAAATCAAATCTGCCAATGGGACTACTGCATTAATAATCTTGAAAATATTCGAAAAAAATTCAGAAATTAAACAAAATCATACAGCGAACACATATATCACATATGTTATGATGTCAATCATCAAATTTACAACATGACATATATCAGCAAATCGAAATCAGCATAAGTCGACAATTATATAAGATATATTTGCATAATTCATCAAAGAGATCATGACAAACATTAATAATGTAGAAAAAGTAACAAGACCAAGCAATACCATAAACACATATGCGAAGTATAAATACTGCGAATATATATAGATATCACCAATTTAAAATACTATAGCTGCTGACAGCAAACTGCCTTAAGTCACAGGAACAATCAAACAGCGGTCTTGTCCAGCCCTTTTCAAACTATCGACCCTCTGCAATCAAATTCTTGTTTGCTTAAATAAACAAAGGTAAGAAGAAATGGAATCGGAATTGAGCTTTGAGTTGGCAAATTTCTGGAAAAAATTGTTTCTCTACTGGCCGCAACTGCAAAAATCATGCTCAAAGAACCTAGAAAAAATCTCATAATCCATCACTTTCTGAGGAAACAGCGAGTGGAAAACGAAATGGAACCGTTCTGGAGAAAACCCATGTGGCGGATTTTTGATATCTGTCTCCACTTGCTCACAATGTGGCCCGAAAAAATGCCTGTCTGTTTAGCTACGCGTTTTCTGTAACCAGTTAAAACACAAGTTCGTTTTATTGGGATAGGGTTTTCTTCTGCGCATCCTTCTCCAATAATCTCTGCAAATATATTCAATCATCGTCCATCTCCTTATTCCTGGCAATTTCTCTTCTTCGTTTCCTTTAAACCTACAGAAATTAAATTTAGAACAAATAGAATGAAAAATAGAACCAAATCTTTTTTTAACTAACAGAATAATTAAAATCCTGTAATTAATTGATGAAGATCGATGAGATAATTGTGTAGCGAATCTCTCCAACCGCCTTCAATCTTGTTACTGATATATATTGATCTTCATAGTCTCCAACAAAGTTCAGTGATTCGATCCTCAGGATGGCATCTTCGATGGTAAATGCGTGGAGGAGCTAGAATGATACCCGGCGTTGACATTTTTTAATAATTTTAGTATCGTGCAAACCCTTAAGCGTGACCCTCCTTTTCAGTGATCTTTACCATGATCCTCGTGATTTTCATACAGCGTAGTGAGATCTTGAAGCCTGTGTGATCTCTTATGTTTTTTAGTGGAACGAATTGCGCAAAAGGTTGAGAACGATTTTCTCCTTCTCATGGATGCTAATACCATGAGCTGATAGTCATTTTATAAGCTGAAGACTGAAGTGATAGTATTTATCAAGACCGTTAGATGAGCTGGTTTCTCGTGCTACCTGTTCATAAAGGAAAATATTGCAGGATAATCATTTACATAATCATTTCAGTATCAACCGTCCCCTTTAAACCAATAACAAAAATGCATAAATTTTATTTATAAAAATCATTATTACATTATGATAATTGTAAGGTTGTCGGGAAGGTAAAACAAATTCAAGAGTTGGAATTTTCTTTTCGTAAAAATGTATACACTTTGGCCCCATATATATCATGAATATATATTCCTTGAATAAATTAATTTTTGGAAACATAAATAATTAATAAAAACACAAAAATTACTTCAAATTATAAGGAATAGTTTCACATAAGTAATTTAAACCAGCGTATAAAATGTGACCATCATGAATATAAAAAAGAAATAATTTGGAGAAGACCTTCATACACAAAGGACCAAAATGAATAATAATACCATGAAAATTTTAACGAGAAGAACTAGTAAGAGGTTGCAAGCTCAAGTGAAAACGCGGATATGCAGTATAGAACTGCCTCACCGAATGTAAAAAGAAAAAGTATGCTCATTTCAAAACCTTCACGTGTATCTTTTCATATATATATTAAATTGAGTATTAATCTGAATTTGTGAATATGATCATGTGATCAATAAAGTAATAAAGGCTTGGAATTGAGAAAAGTTGTGGACATATCAGCTTAGATTCCAGAAGCATCCCACACTTGTAAAATTCAATTTACAGAAAATCTGCAGCCGGAAGCTACAAAAATAAAATCGGTAGCTACAGATTTCAAAGATTTTCTCTAGTGGGTTCCCTTTCCCTTGCAGTTGGGAAAGGGATTTGTTGGGAGGCCAACAAATGGCGACTTTACGGGGCGAAGCAGTTATCTCTGCAAGAATGTGAAATCTGACTTATACATGTAATATGACAAGAAAAAATTTCTTTACTCAGATCAATATTTTTGTGAAGATAAGAGAACTGTGCTTTTTGATAAGACTAGATTTCAAACTAATACCAGATTCAATTCTTTTATCATTATCCAGAGATTACCTTCAAAAATTATACGAATTTTAAGTTTTTTCAGAAAACATAAGACTCCAAAAGAAATTAGTCCTGGGAAATATAACGCAATTTTGATATTTAACGAGTTTTTAAGATATGATCCCAATACTACAGTCATGACCCTCCCCAGAAGCGTCCATAGCTTCGAAAGGGTTGACTTTTAACCATACATCCTACCGTTCTAGTCCCAAGATAAAATAGGAATATTTAGAACTTCTCAATTTATTAATGGGTAAGCTACATTGGAACCTCTTCATGAGTGTGGGATGGCTTTGGATTCTTATAGATTTTTGTATATATGACAATTTATGATTTGGAATCCAAGTATGCCACAGACGGAGCCCTCCTGCCCGTAGGCGTCCATAGCCTCGAAAGGGTACGTCTTTTAACCCATTCTACCCAACGGCTTATATCCCAAACTAATAAGTTTAAAGAAGGTTTCATACTCAGCATTTAAGTGCTCATCTACAAGAGATTTGCATGTTTATAATGGGGAAACGTAATAGGAAACTCTTTACGAGTAAGATAGCGTAAAGGATCTATAGATAACTGATTTTATTTTTGAATTGCAACTGTTTTCCCAGAACTGATTTCTAAATAAGTAATAGAATTCCTAGTAATAGTGAGTTTGATATCCATTAAATCCAACAATTTGAGGATAATGATAAAAGAAGCGAAGTAAAGTAAAAGTTTTGGTCTAGTAATTTTTTGTTTACAACAGTTCAGTTTCTTTTTCTTTTATTTCTGAGATAAGAACCAATTTCTAAAAGTATAGCTTTCTTCCTCTTTTATATAATCAGATTCCAAGTTTATGACAGAAAAACATTCCCAGATCTCAATCATTTTTCCAGGTTTTGAAAAATCAAAAGAAAAGAACAAAAATAAAAAAGAAAAGAAAGAAAACGATCGATAATTACAAGTGTATAAATTATACATGAGTTTTATTTCAACAAATCACTGGAAAGAAGGATTTCAAAGTCTATGAAAAAACTCTTAGTAAAGAAAATGAAATTTTAAATCAAATTATATACACATAGCACATGAGTTAATCAAGATCTCATCAAATGGAAAATAGGTTTAACAACATATGACTAATTACCAGCAAAGAAAGAAAATAGGGTACTAAAATAGATTAACGTGGTTTAAAGTTTTATGTCTACATTTTTTTTTAAATCTTTCAATTAAGTCAAAGTTGTTTTTTAATAATTGATGGGATGTTAATCTAATGTGTTTTATTCAGAAAATAAAAGTAACAAAATAAATCCTAATGAGTATGCAGCTATAAAAGGATGAAAGGTTATTTATTTTAATGAGAAGATTTTAAAAAAACGAGAGGAAGTAAAGAACTGCTTCCCTGATAATGATGTCATCACCTCATTCTTAAAATTATGTTGTCGCAACTCCATATATCTGCATTTATTCAAATATAAACAAACATAAATCATTCTAAATTATAAACCTAACCTAAACTAATAAAATAAAATATATACAAACTAAGTAAATGAAAATTTCCAATGAAGCCATTCGCGTAGCTTGAAACCTGTCTAAGAAAACAAGTCATGTATGAGTATTGGAAATTGGAATAATTCAAAATGAAGAAAAAAAATTAAATCAAATTTTGTATGTACAAAGCATAAAAGATGACACGGAAACCTTTTAATAAATGATTCCTCCCACCATGTATAAATCGGATCATAAAAATCAAGTCGGAAGAAGATGGATTTCTCATGAGAATCATGACTAAAAAGAATCTTATCAGAAGTATGATTCAAAATTTGTGAAAAAGGATCAATAAAAAATGTATCTTTTAACACAATATCATCATGACTAAATTTAAAAAGAACAAAATGACATTTGGGTATTATTTGGAAATCAAATACGTCATTGTGTCTTTTAACGTGAAGATTAAAATTGATGACATTAGCTTCAGATATGATTATCATGTTGCAATGAAAAAAATTAATGTTCAATACATCATGAATAAATTGTGCATCTCTTTCAATATTACAAATTGAATCATAATCCTTACTAACAAAAGATAAAATGGATGAACATGCATGAGTCTGATGAGTAACGATAGTAGAAAAATTATGATATTCTTCATGACAAATTTGAAATAAATCAGAATGGATATCAAAATATCCTTCATCTTCAAAAAATGTATCTCCTTGTATCCTATCAAAATCTGACCATAATGGAGTATTTCTTAGAAAATCATTAACATGTAAATGTAGTCTATGATCAGCAAAAACATCAGGATACAAAGAGTAGTAAGATTCAGAGTATAAAAGATTAAATGCTTCTTTACTGATACAATTTGTTTGTTTGACCGTTTTAACAGAAGCATCATTAGTAAAACTCTGATCTAATGAATTTTGTGAAGGAATGAAAGGAACTAACACATCATGAGAAGAAGATAATGAAATTATATCATCACAAGCACCTTCAGTTGAAGAATCAAGAATTTTTGGTTCATCTTCTATCGTAGTGTAGACAGCAAGAGTTTTAGAATTATCACTTAATGTAACAATTGAATCATCATCTTTATTCTCTTGTTCTCGAAATTGTTTATCAGAAGATTCTGTGATTTGTTCATTTTCAGCAGTGGAATTAAAAAGAATAGATTCCAAATCATCTTCAACTGATAAACTAACATGCATACTATCTATTGCAGATTTTTCATTCTTTTCCAAATCATGAAAATCAGAAAGAGAGGTAAGATAAAGAAACCAATCCGATTTGTCCTTTTCAAAAAGCTGGTGTCTTTCACGAAACCTGCAACATATTAACATAAATCTGGAAAAGAAATCATCCAGAGATTCATCTTTATGTCTACGAAGATTTTCTAACTCAAATCCAAGTTTCTTATAGCTATAATCCTCATGATCATTAAGAAATAGTATCGTAAAATGTTTCCATGAATGAATGGATTTTGCTGGCAAGAACTTAAACCAAATCAGAATTCTTCCTGTGAAAGTAGCTGCAAAAAGCCTACATTTTTTAAGCTCATCAAATAGACCTATGAAATCACAAAAAGAATTAAAATCTGAAAGATGATAAGAAGCAGAAATCTTACCTTCTCCATTGAAGCTCAGTCGTCACAAGAAATTAGATATCTCTGGAGAAAAACTTTCGCCAGATGTACGAAAGCTGAAAGCATGATCTAAAATAATGATATCAGCCATTTCATAGTAAAAAATAAAAATAAATGAAATCAAAAATCGAACAACTCAAAATGGCCTTCTTGCTGATCGGCCCTCCTTCTAGTGCCATTGTTGACGGGCATAGATGACTATGCACGTAACGAGGGAAGACAACCCAGACCGGGATCCTTAAAGCAGGCTCCAAGCTGTTTGGGATGGTTGTTCCCGACAAGTTTAAAGGCTCTATTAGCCTGAAAGTCTAATTAAAGAAGTCTAAAAGATAAAACCAAAGCTATTGTTCTGGTTGATTAGATCTATGCTATCCTTATGAATTGTACAAAGGAAATTAGTTAATATAATTACTAGTTAATTACAAAATTGATTGTTGGGAATTACTCTACTTTAATCAATTTATAATACAAGAATAAAACAAATTAAATGAATATTAATAGGCTTTATAGATTACAAAAAGATAGTATAAACACATGTACATTAATCACCAGATCGGAAAATAACTTAACAATGGTACAAATATAAAAATCTGATTCAATGGATTTTCAATAAAATAATTAAAGGAAAAAACTACTCTAAATCCTATCTTGATCAGGAGCGAGAACATAAACTTGAAATCAAATCTGCCAATACTGCATTAATAATCTTGAAAATATTCGAAAAAAATCAGAAATTAAACAAGATCATACAGCGAACACATATATCACATATGTTATGATGTCAATCATTAAATTTACAACATGACATATATCAGCAAATCGAAATCAGCATAAGTCGACAATTATATAAGATATATTTGCATAATTCATCAAAGAGATCATGACAAACATTAATAATGTAGAAAAAGTAACAAGACCAAGCAATACATAAACACATATGCGAAGTATAAATACTGCAAATATATATAGATATCACCAGTTTAAAATATTGTAGCTGCTGACAGCAAACTGCCTTAAATCACAGGAACAATCAAACAGCGGTCTTGTCCAGCCCTTTCCAAACTATCGACCCTCTGCAATCAAATTCTTGTTTGCTTAAATAAACAAAGGTAAGAAGAAATGGAATCGGAATTGAGCTTTGAGTTGGCAAATTTTTGGAAAAATCCGTTTCTCTGCTGGCCGCAACTGCAAAAATCGTGATCAAAGAACCTAGAAAAAATCTCATAATCCATCACTTTTTGAGGAAACCGCGAGTGGAAAACGAAATGGACCCGTTCTGGAGAAAACCCATGTGGTGTATTTTTGATATCTGTCTCCACTTGCTTACAATGTAGCCCGAAAAAATGCCTGTCTGTTTAGCTACGCATTTTCTGTAACCAGTTAAAACATAAGTTCGTTTTATTGGGATAGGGTTTTCTTCTGCGCATCCTTCTCCAATAATCTCTGCAAATATATTCAATCACCGTCCATCTCCTTATTCCTGGCAATTTCTCTTCTTTGTTTCCTTTAAACCTGCAGAAATTAAATTTAAAATAAATAGAATGAAAAATAGAACCAAATCTTTTTTTAACTAACAGAATAATTAAAATCCTGTAATTAATTGATGAAGATCGATGAGATAATTGTGTAGCGAATCTCTCCAACCGCCTTCAATCTTGTTACTGATATATATTGATCTTCATAGTCTCCAACAAAGTTCAGTGATTCGATCCTCAGGATGGCATCTTTGATGGTAAATGAGTGGAGGAGCTAGAATGATACACGGCGTTGACATTTTTTAATAATTTTACTATTGTGGAAACCCTTAAGCGTGACCCTCCTTTTCAGTGATCTTTACCATGATCCTCGTGATTTTCATACAGCGTAGTGAGATCTTGAAGCCTGCGCGATCTCTTATGTTTTTTAGTGGAACGAACTGCGCAAAAGGTTGAGAACAATTTTCTCCTTCTCATGGATGCTAATACCATGAGCTGATAGTCATTTTATGAGCTAAAGACTGAAGTGATAGTAGTTATCAAGACCGTTAGATGAGTTGGTTTCTCGTGCTATCTGTTCATAAAGGAAAATATTGCAGGATAATCATTTACATAATCATTTCAGTATCAACCGTCCCCTTTAAACCAATAACAAAAATGCATAAATTTTATTTATAAAAATCATTATTACATTATGATAATTGTAAGGTTGTCGAGAAGGTAAAACAAATTCAAGAGTTGGAATTTTCCTTTCGTAAAAATGTATACACTTTGGCCCCATATATATCATGAATATATATTCCTTGAATAAATTAATTTTTGGAAACATAAATAATTAATAAAAACACAAAAATTACTTCGAATTATAAGGAATAGTTTCACATAAGTAATTTAAACCAGCGTATAAAATGTGACCATCATGAATATAAAAAAAAAAAAAAAAAATTAGACAAGACCTTCATACAAAAAGGACCAAAATGATTAATAATACCATGAAAATTTTGACGAGAAGAACTAGTAAGAGGTTGCAAGCTCAAGTGAAAACGCGGATATGCACTATAGAACTGCCTCACCGAATGTAAAAAGAAAAAGTATGCTCATTTCAAAACCTTCACGTGTATCTTTTCATATATATATTAAATTGAGTATTAATCTGAATTTGTGAATATGATCATGTGATCAATAAAGTAATAAAGGCTCGGAATTGAGAAAATTTGTGGACATATCAGCTTAGATTCCAGAAGCATCCCACACTTGTAAAATTCAATTTACAGAAAATCTACAGCCGGAAGCTACAAAAATAAAATCGGTAGCTACAGATTTCAAAGATTTTCTCTAGTGGGTTCCCTTCCCCTTGCATTTGGGAAAGAGATTTGTTGGGAGGCCAACACAACGATAGTAGAATCATAGTTGGAATGTTGGAACGATTTTGGTTGTGAGACCTTATGCACATCCAACTTCCGACTCCCAACTATGCGAAAATTTTGGCATAGGCACAGAGATGTCAAGATCGCGAATTTGAGCGTCAAAAGCCAAATTTAGCAATCGGGATTGCTAGAGAGAATAATTGAGGATCGGGTTAAGCAAGATTAAGGTGCATATTAGTGTTGGACATGGATTTTTTTATGGTATGAGGTCAGAAGCGATGGATGGGGTGAAATTTGGAAGCCATGTTTCGTGCAATTGTCTCTCAGGTGGTTAATTTGATCGAATGAAACACTACAGAGCGGCATCGATAAAAGAAAAATCAAGCATGGATCATTCTAAAGAGTCTGTAATCGCCTCGATGGGAAACCAAGGTGGTCAGGGATGTTACATCAACAAACTGTGTCATGAGTTTGGAAATGAATTTCCAGTGGAATGCATAGCATTGTCTTGGAAGGTGCAAAGATACAAGAAAATCGAGCTTGAAATTGCATTATTTTAAATCTCTCGATGTATCTTCTATAGAAGATAAATATTTGGTGACAAGTGTATGGCAGGTTGTTTCTTAAATTGGATGGAATGTCTAATGTTAGACCGTTACTCTCTTCTTTAAATAGTAATAAAAACTTGTAATATTAGACTACTTACCATTGCTTCTTATATTTTAATAATCAATTCTAATTGGTTTGTGTTATTGTATTATGAATCATTTTTTTTACTTCGTTATATTTTAATATTATTGATATAGACTCTTGAGCTTGAGAAACGCATGGCACCTATTTTCTTGGTCGACATCTACGTGACTCTTAATTTAATGGCATATATATTATTGTTGTGTTTGCATATCTGGTTATCATATTTTTGTGTAGTTAGAAAATCAACAAAGAATAAGTTGTTGGTGTTGGGTGAAGAGGCATTGTTATTTGGGGTTCACATGTTTACATAATGATGAATTCTCAAGAAACAACCTCACTTTGTGCATGGATTTATCATTATTATGCACGAAATTTTAGTGTTGATATTATCAACGTTGCAAGACAGTATTTTGGCATTGCTCTATGGTTTATGTTTTTAGATTGTAAAGAATGTAAATGTTTCACTCGTGAATTTGAATGATTGGATGATGGAAATTAATGCATGTGAATATTGCTCTCCTCCAATGTTCAAAGGTTGACCATGCCATGGGGTCTTGGCATTAGTAGAAGATAACCATTTAATTGTTGTAGAACATCAATATGAAGTTGTTGCAATGGAAGAGGTTGAGTGTGAGAAAGAAGAAAGTTATGTCTATAATGGAACTAAGAATGAGGAGTCATTAGGAAAGAATGAATAGTAAAATGAAAATCAAAGTGTGAATAACATCACGTCACAATCCTACAATAGTTGGCAGCAGGAAATTAGACTAGATGAAGAGCATGACAAGTTATGGAAGATAATGCAGAAAACTAAGAAGAATTGTGACAAAAAAAACAATGAACAATAAAATCCAATTGACTATGAAGGATTGTGAAGGGAAAGTAAGTGGGAGATTGCAAAACAAAGTTTGGCAGCCTAGTAAGTTGCATACAGCTGAGGAAGGACAAAGTAGCAGAGCAAATGGCAAATTGCAGCACAAGGTATGGGATCCGAGAGAGAAGATGAAGACTAAAGACCTATGACCAAGAGGTCATAATCCATTTTATCGAGGGAGTCTGATGCAAGTGCATCTTTCTCTCCTCCAAAGTTCAAAGGTTGGCCAAACCATGGGTTCTTGACATTAGTCCAAAGAGGGACTCGGTTGTAACTTATTGTCAATGTATTTGAATTTCTTTGTAGTAGCAAAATAAGATTTAGAAGATTGTGGAATTAGGTTATATGTCATGGGTTATTGGGAAAGTTAAGAGACATTCACATTATGCTTATCAGGTGTAATTAACCTCTCATGGAAGATTCGAATGGGTTCATAGGGAGACAAGTGACTAGGATGTAGGAGTTGGTTTTCGAAGTTGTAGGATAAGAAGGAATCAAGAATTATTATTAGAAAGTGGTTGTAAATTTGTACGAAGTTGGTTCTTTGTGGTTTTAGTATTTTCTTGTAAAAAAAGGTTGATGCATTCGAATAGGAGAGATGGCTCAATAGGAGGGCTCAAGAAGGAGGTTGGCTAAGCTCTAAGACAGACGTGTAAATGGTTGTAAGTATTCTAGTTAATGTTTGTATGTACAATGGTTACATTTGTTAATGACAAAAGGCAGGTAGTCATGACATTATCATGTGTTGTTGATCGCTGGTAAATGTATGGTAATCTAGGAATGCTACATTGTCAGTCTGTAATGGTTAATAATGGCATATATTTTGCATTCCTATAAACAAATTTGAGCTGGCAGTAGAGCATGCATTTTTGTGTGAATATTGCATGAGTGGGTAAAACCTTCTTGTAAGGGTTGCATTATCTAAATCAGGTAGAGGATATGGTCACAACAACTATGTGGTCGCAAGGCTGGAAATCAGTTCAAAGCCTAGATCTAGAAGGTGAACAAGAAGATAGGTGGAAGTTGTTTATCTCAGAATTAAAAAAGGGTCATCAGAATTAAGGAAGAAGTTGATTCCCTTGGCATTGGCTCAAGATAAGACCAGCCTAGATCCAAATCCTAGGCTCTATCAAGCGCCAAGAGGGATCAAATCTCTGGAGATGCAAACCTCTTCTTAGGTGTTGCACTCAATGAGCTATCAACTTTGGTGTGTCCTATATATAGCCATTGATTTGATTCAAACCAGAAGACATCATTTTATTTAAGGTCCACATATAATATTTTTATTATTAATATTTAATATTATTTATGGTCGACATATAATATTTATTATTTTTTTTATTTTGTTAGGAACTAACATTACAACATCCCCCTTCTTGGTACTAGCGTATCATTCACACCATACACAATCTATTAACACTTTTATATCTCAATAACAACAAGAATACCATGATTAGTCATTCCTTTGTGTAACTTTATATCCCACTAGTTTGAGAGGAAAGCTCGAGATCTAAGGGATAAGTTCACTTAAGAGGGATTATTAGATAATGGATCGCATATTCATTGTTTGTGATATCATAATTGAGCCATCTCTTTTCCTCTTAACACTTATTAATCATTGGCCTTATTTGAAAAACCACCATTAAACTTATCATTAGTTATTATGTTTTGCCTCAAGGATTTCAATTTAAATTCCACGCATATGGTAGACCATAGCATCACCCCCTAGCTGCTCTTTTCAATGAGGTTGTTTGTAATAGTTTTCCCCCTTTTTAGTGTTGAGACTTACATCCCTTGAACAATTGGGTTGGTGTCTTTGTCCTTGATGGCTTTTAGAGGCATGGTCATTTCGTGGATAAATAAATATTTTAAATGATCACCTCCCTTCCTATTTAATATCCCCCAACACCCCTCCCCACCTCCCCACTAAACCAAGAAATTAATTCCCTAATTAGGAGGATTATATGTAAGGTCTTCATGAGATTTTTAGAAGGATCACTATTGCCTCTAAGTCTAATGATTGTCTTTTACTTCTAGCGCTTCCTATAAATCATTGTCCAATATATTATTTAATTGTGTTATCTTTTGTTTCTTGTGATACATGAGCTTTGCTTTCAAGTTTGCACAAGTTTTGGTGTGCTTGCATCAACTGAGGGTTGAGACATTTCACCATCTTCCCAAGGTGTATAAATTTGCAAACTTTGCTCTTTGTTTAAGGTAGACTTGGGAGCATTTTATCCTCATATCATGTCTCCATCTTCCCAAGGTGTATAAATTTGCAAACTTTGCTCTTTGTTTAAGGTAGACCTAAGAGCATTTTATCCTTATATCATGTCTGTTAAAAGATTGGAGAGAGGTCCCTTGCCTCTAATGGGTTTGAGCAGAACCTTACCTTGGCATTATCTACATGCTTAAGATACTTTGGATGATGATGCCTTGCCGTATACATTATAGAGACATTTTATCTTTCAATGCATCTCCATCAAAGCACTTTTGTGTCAGTGTCCCAAATTACCTCCTTTCATATAATCCAAGACTATTGAAGTCGAGCATATTGCAACTCCTGAATTAAACAACACTAGCACTCTAGCATTACCACTTGGCCTACACCAACCAAGCTCTAGGCCATGCCACATCCAAGGGTCCCCAAGAGAATGAATCACTCAGCGTTGTCATCATTACAGGACACCTATATCAATATGCATTAGTATTTTCTTTCCTTTTACTCATATTGCTTCACCCCAAGTGTTAGCAGTGCCTCTAGTTTTCCATCCTCCGCCACAACTAACATGAAGAACACGTTGGCACCGCCCAAGATTACTCCTTAACGCCCTACAATCCAAGGAAACCCCAAAAGGAGATTATTCAATAGGCAATTTGTGTTGACATCTATGCTAATGATTCGAATGATGATAAGGGGTAACTCCCTCCCTTGAAGCAAGGACAACAAAAAACCAATACAACTTATGTTTCTTACGTTCACTTTCTAGGGTCTTCCTTTTTGGAATAACCTACTTGTATACCTATGTTCATATCATTTCATGTTCCTCTCGTACTCACTTTTCATTTCATTTCTTACAAGGGGATTTTTTGCACCCATCAATTTTGCTTGGCTATAATCACCGGTTGTAGTCACTAGTCCTCGTTGCCTATTTTGATCAATGGTGGACATTAATACAAATTTCAATTAATTTTCTCAACCAGCGGTATCTCCTAGTAATGTCTATGACGCTCTGTATTTGTGATAAGGGTCACTGTTGATAATCTGTTTAAATTGTTTTTCTGTGCTCTTGTTTGATATAGAAGACAACAAATAGGTTTTGAGTGGAATCCCATCAGCCTTAAAAAGGGACCTGAACATGCATTATCTCGCTGATTTTTCTTTTTGCTTGATTTTTTGCCATGTTTCCTTCAGATGATGCATTCATTCATTGTTTTAAAATCCAAGAATCCTCTCTTTTCTGGCAGTAAGAAGAATCATTCCGACGTAGATTTGATATAGAGATGTATAAATATTTTCACTCGTAATGTGTCCTTGGTACAATAGCTTGTTTCGTTGTTCCAACTTTCCAGACTAGATTACTGTGATCTTGGTTCTGTCCAAACTGATTGTAGTAAACCTACGCTGGACAGAAATGTTTTACTGAATGAAAATCTAAAAACAACTTGCAACAGCACAATTACTGCAAACAGTTGAAACCAACTACGTCACTTAAGCACTGCAATCCTACAAAACAGTAAACACAATTCTTGAAAGGCGACTCATGACTTCCCAAACTCTGTTCCCTAGAAAATGGCAAAATTTTATTCCTGGGCAGAGATGTACAGATTGGCAAAAAGATGCACCCAGGCTAAGAGATAGCTAAAATTATATGGAATTTATTCGTGTCTCTAGTAATAAAACTCACTAACTTATCTCACTGCAAAAATAAATGTACTTTTGCTACAGATATCACAGTCCCCACTGTATTAATATTTTCCAATGCAACTCTTATAATGGTGTCCTCGTATCCTCATGGTTGCTACATATAATTAAAATCTTAAAGGAAGCAAGGTAACAAATTACAACAGGTACAATGATAGTAATATTCAAAGGGGCAAACAGATACTAAACAAACGTGTCTTCCGTGAAAGTACACTTTTCCCAAACAGCATTGGATCATGATCATAGTTGACGATAAATAACACACTATAGTTGCCTTTATCTTTCTTCTAAGAATATATCAACACACTTCAGTCAGTGTTGATTTCCCATTGCATATATGGTTTCTCACAGGTGGGAAGACAAAATAGAAACTTCAAGATTTAATTTATAATATATATCTACTTCTTGCAGCTTTATCCTTTGCATCTTCCTGCGCAACAACGTACAAATGACCATAAGATTAGTTAAAGAAATAGGGACCAAGTTAGCAAAACTTCCAAGGAAAACACTTCTCAAGCACTTAAACTGAACTTACATGGAACATGTAATGAATCTTTTCATTATAGTCGATGAACTCTTTCCACTGCCTACCAATAGTCATCTGTAAAATTGTAAATAACATGAAACTAAGTTGATGTCTTGTAGGAAAATGGGATAGTTAGCCTTGTAACACAAGACATAGAATCCAGGTCCCAAATAAGAAGTAGATATACAATTTTTGCTTTGTAATAGTAAGATACTTGTAAAATCTAAATGTAGTGTTTCAACTAAGGTAAACATTTAGAATTATGCATGTTAAGTAAAACATAAGGAATATAACACACTTATATCAACTAGAAACAAACTTTAATCAAACTTACCCTCGCCTGCAGTCTACTATGACTGGCTGAAATATTGTGTAATTTGAATTTCTCTAGTCATAGATATGTCAATCTCGAGCTTCATTCTAGCATTGTTGCATGGTTACAAGGCACATGAATAAAATTTTCCGATAGTTTAAAGGCTCAAGAATTAAACAAAGCTTCATTTTAGCGGGCCTTGTATAATTAATCTCAAGCTTTGTTTTACCAATGCACGTCAAGATTCAAAATACACACAAAAGGAAGGTCAAATAGATTAAAAACCAAAATTTATATATATAGTATGAATGTATTGATGATATCTCTGAACTAGAAGACGGTCGCACTGGTCATGAAACCATACTTAAAAGTCATTGATTAAGAAGCAGCTGGGTTTATTTTCAGGATGGCTCTTTACTTCTGTTAGATCAAGCTAGGTGACAGCAGTTCCTATTTTCAGTCTTTGGGTTTCTGATAGGATGCTCAGCACTTTTTTGCTTTCCATATACTATTACTGGCTGAAATATTGTGTAATTTCTCTAGTCATGGATATGTCAATCTCGAGCTTCATTCTAGCATTGCTGCATGGTTACAAGGCATATGAAAACAGTTTTCCCATCGTTTAAAGGTTCAAGATTTAAACAAAGCTTCATTTTAGCAGGCCTTGTATAATTAATCTCAAGCTTTGCTTTAGCAATGCACGTCAAGATTCAAAAAATACACAAAAAGTGAAGGTCAAATAGTTTAAAAAAACAAAAATTTATATATAAAGTAGTATGAATGTACACAGATGATATCTCTGAACTAGAAGATGGTCACACTGGTCACGAAACCATACTTGAAGTCATTGATTAAGAAGCAGCTGGGCTTATATTCAAGATGGCTCTTTACTTCTGTTAATTCATGCTAGGTGACAGCAGTTTCTATTTTAAGTCTTTGGATTTCTGATAGGATGCTCAGCACTTTTTTGCTTTCCATATACTATTACAGGGTGAATGCCTGTGGAACTTATTGACTAAAGACAGTTTGAGAAAAGAAGTGATAGAGCATAAGTCTAAAATTTCCGATAATATTAAGCATTGGATTAGGAATCCTAAGAAGACCATCAAAAATGTTTCTCAGTGGAAGGCATTAATATTATTAACCTTTCCTCTGATAGTAAATAATTTGGCATGGAAAGTTGGTGGTAATGGTGGTTCAGGTAAAGAATGGGCTCAGAGGATATCTTGGGGTGTGGGGATAATGTGATATTGATATTGGTATTACCTCCTAAGATATGTTAACATCTTCATGGTCAAGGGTTGCATTATCTAAATCAGGTAGAGGATATGGTCACAACAACTATGTGGTCACAAGGCTGGAAAACAGTTCAGAGCCTGGATCTAGAAGGTGAACAAGAAGATAGGTGGAAGCTGTTTATCTCAGAATTAAAAAAGGGTCATCAGAATTAAGGAAAAGGCTGATTCCCTTGGCATGGGCTCAAGATAAGACCAGCCTAGATCCAAATCAAGGCTCTATCAAGCACCAAGAGGGATCAAATCTCTCGACGTGCAAACACCTTCTTAGGTATTGTACTCAATGAGCTATCAACTTCGGTGTGTCCTATATATAGCCATTGATTTGATTCAAACCAAAAGACACATCATTTTATTTAAGGTCCACATATAATATTTTTATTATTAATATTTAATATTATTTATGGCCGACATATAATATTTTTTATTTTTTATTTTGTTACGAACGAACATTACAACATCTCCCCATACATGTTTTTAAAACCATATGCAAGGCCCTCCTAAAACCATGGGTTGTTTAGGAGGCCTTGCACCTGGTCTTAAAACTATTTGCAAGGCCCTCCTAAACCATGTACAATAAAACCATGGGTTGTTTAGGAGGCCTTGCACATGGTTTTAAAACCATTTGCAAGGCCCTCCTAAACCATGGGCTGTTTAGAAGGCCTTGCACATGATTTATACATGTTTTTAAAACCATATGCAAGGCCCTCCTAAACCATGGGTTGTTTAAAAGGCCTTGCACATGGTCTTAAAACCATTTGCAAGGCCCTCCTAAACCATGTACAATAAAACCATGGGTTGTTTAGGAGGCCTTGCACATAGTTTTAAAACCATTTGCAAGCCCCTCCTAAACCATGGGTTGTTTAGAAGGCCTTGCACATGATTTTAAAACCACATGCAAGGCCAACATTTTTTTGCGGATAATTCAATTTTTTATTTTTTATTGTTTTGTTAGGTAGGAACATTACAACATCTCCCCCATATTGTGTTTTTTTTTCTGACCCGCATTTTCTTTTGCGGTTAATTAAATTTTTACTTTTTTATTGTTTTGTTAAGTAGGAAGATTACAGCATCTCCCCCATATTAGGTTGTTTTTCTCGCAGACATTTATTTTGGCCTATAATTAATTTTTTTATTTTTTATTAATAAAAATAACGTTTTGTAACGTTACAAGATCTTCCCCATAATGGGCTGTAGAGCGCCTCTCAGCGCAACTAGAGGAATATATAGAGCTAAAGCAGGTTATTAAGTCATGCTTCCGGGTATAGTGGTAGACCAAAATTTGGAAAATCAAAAGCACCAAAAAAACCAGTTTCTTTTTATGGTTAGCCCGCAGAAATAGAGCTTTAACATGCGATTTGATGCAGAAAAGAGGTAGAAGAGACACAGGCATCTGTTATATTTGTAGGGGAGCAAGGAAAGACATTAGACATTAATGGTTCAGGGGACTTATGGATGTCGAATCTAGAAAGGTGTGGAAACACTGACTGGTATTACTATTGATGGATGGGACAACTATTGAACAGTGCTTTAGAAATTGGTTCAGGAAAAGGGACCAACTATTGAACAGTGCTTGAGAACTTGGTTAAAGGTATGTGGAGACTCACTACTTGTCATTAAGTGGATGAGAGGAGAAAGCTAAATCCAAAATATATCATTAAGGTCTCGAGCAGAGCATCCAAAAGGAAGTTTCTGATTATTTCAAAATATATCTTTTACTCGTATTTTCAGAGAATTGAATGTAGAAGCAGATGGACTCTCAAAGGAAGGTCAACAAATTAATGCTGGGGTCTTGGAGATAGAGGAATAAAATGACGGTGTCATCTGATGCACAACCCTCATTATGGATTGATTGCTTATTGAATATGATACGTCTGAGTATATTTTCTCGCTTAGTCTATGTTCTTGGAACTTTTATATACTTTTTAATATTGGATGGTTACAAGGTATATAGAAGCAGTTTTGCCATAGTTAAAGGTTAAAGAATTAAAAAAGGATTTATTTCAGCAAGCCCTGTATAATTAATCTCAAGCTTTGTTTTAGCAATGCACATCAAGATTCAAGATTCATATAGTTTAAAAACTCCAAAATGTTATATATCAAATAGCATGAATGTACAGATGATATCTAAGAAGTAAAGGATGGTCGCACTGGTCATGAAACCATACTTACAGCCATTGATTAAAAAGCAGCTGAGGTAATATTGTCAGGATGGCTCTTTACTTCTGTTAATTCTTGCTAAGTGAAAGCAGTCTCTATTTTCAGTCTTCAGATTTCTGATAGGATGTCCAGTACTTTCCTCTTCTCCATAACACAGATTTTCTTTTGGAAAGGTTTTACTATTTAGAGTCTGTCAACCGAGAATCCATTCATAGGATATTCACAAAATGCTATGGCATACATAGAATATATTTTCAATTCATCTCGAACAGAATTTACAAAAAAAATCGAGGAAATAAGAAGTATGTACAGATGACCTGGATTATGGAACATGGCATAAATAATGAAACATGGACAAATAAAAACACCTCCCACGCTCATGAACAGGAACCACAATACCTTGTCCCTGCCTCCAACAGAACTAATCAGTCTCTATCAAAGTCTCCATCTAGCCAACTGACACTATCCTTACATCCAATATAGATATTCGATCAACACTAAGTTACCTATTTCACAGGTGCACAAGTGGCAGGGGATCCAAATATAAGCACATGATATAAAAATCCAGACCATTAGTGGAGATCTCCTACACTACACAAAAATAACAAAGATCATGTCTGGACTGGGAAGATAATCTCATAGATGACTTTCATGGACTAATAATCTCAAAGAAACCTTGACACTTCAAAAACTTGCAAGAAACAGAGGAAATAATAGAGAATGTGGTCACCAAGGCTGAGAAGAAACAAACTGCAAGGACACAAGTCCCTAATTCCTCCAAGGGAGAGCAGCAGAGAGGAAGAAGTCTGAACGAGAAGAAAAACATGAACCACAAAGGCAGCCAGAGTCCTAAAATGGAAGTGAACCTACCGTTTCTTAATCCAAAAAAACAGAATAACCCAGTCGAACATTGCAATGTCTTCACAAGGGAACTGTTGTCACATACATAGTAGTTGTCACATACATAGTAGTTGGGCTACCATTGTTGCTGAGCAGTCATGAGCAGTCCTTTACTTTGAGATCAGCAGATGATGAGCTTATATTTGATGATCACTCTTATTCAGTGGATCCAGAGCTTTCCAATGATCAGCTTCATGCCATGACTGAGCTTCATGATCCCAGATTTGATGACTAAGTTAGCCATTTTTCATTGACTTAGAGCAGAGATACAATGATAGTGCCGATGATGTACAGCAGCAACAGTGTTTCAGTGCCTTTCAGATTGTTCAGATCAGATGCAGGTATATGATCCAAGTGATATATGGATATGTAAATGTGGACTTTGGTTTTGCTTGTTGCCTATTTTAGTAGTTAGACTTGGTTGATAGTGGTTATATGCTAAGTCACCTGGTTCGAATTCGTGTTCGAGTTCAGCGACCTTGAAATTCGATAAAAAATCAGCAATCAAAATTTTGGTGATTAAATTCGGCATTAAATTCGAGAGGCTATAAAATTAAAATATATATTTATATATATGAAAAATTTTAATAAAATTTAATATGTCCATCAACCATATCATAAAAATGAAACTATAATATATACCAACTATATTATATATGAAATTTTTGATAAAAATGAAACTATAATCTAGATTCTATACCAACTATATCATATATATATATAAAAAATTTATAAAATTTAACATATTCATTAAGCACATATCAAAATATGAAACTATACGGTATATGATTTTTTTTATAAAATTTAACATCTTCATCAAGCACATTATAAAAATAAAAATGAAACTATACCGTATATTTGTCATGATATGGAAGGGCAAGGGTGAGGCAGTCGAAGCTGACTATAGACGACACCGAGTTCGTGTCTGGACAATGCAAGCGGCGAGCAGTGACAGGTGACTGGGCAGACTCGTAGTCCCTCGAAACAGACTATAAACAAAACCAAGTTCGTGTCTGGAAAATGCAAGCAGCGAGCAGTGACAGGTGACTGGGCAGACTCGTAGAGTAGAATCGACGTCCGAGGATGGCAATGGCAGGCGATATGAGCTTGGACGGCGAGCAGTGACAGGTGACTAGGCAGGCTCGTAGAGTAGAGGCAACATCCGAGGATGGGAGTCGCAGGCGATATGAGCTAGGGTTTCCCATTTTCTAGTTTCCCATTCGAATTTTGATGGCGAACTTCACGATTAAATTCGGCATGCCTTGAAATTCGCGCCCAAATTCGATTTTTATTCTTGAAAAGCGCCGAATCCTATGACTTAGGTTATATGTTGGCAATGTCTTATTGGTATCTAAAGTATTAGTAAACTAGTTGCTATGTTCAAGAGATTATTTTGTATACTCATTGGTCATGCCTTACTCTTAGTATGGATTTGGTCATTTCCCTTTAGAAACACAGCTTGCTAGCCTTGGCACCATTTTCACTATCTCCACCCAATTTGTTGTCTTCCATATTTTGTTTAACCCTAACTTGCATCTTGATTAATGACATCTAGGATTTCCCCCACCTTCACCTCTATTTTGGAACAAGTCTTCATGTTTAATATGTGTCTCAATGTTGGTTTGTGTGATTTTCGTCGTAGGGATTGTCTTCTTCTAGGTCTTGAACACAAATAGTATCAACCAAAAGTGTCTTTAAACACTAAGGAATCAGAAGTTAAATGCTTTATCCAAATGGATGTCTAGCCAGCAAAGTAACAATGTTTTTAAACAATACTGCAAATAAAGTCTAAACGTCAACCAGTTTCCAAGAGACGAGTACTCATCCTTTGTATGATGTAAGGTCGTTTTCCCCCGAAGGAAAACATGGTGGTCACTCCATCGCACCTATGGACACTGGCAGGCAATGGAGGTCATACCAAGTCATTATCTAAGGCCCAAAAGGCTATTCAAGGCACCTGCTCTTGGAGGATGGCTAGTTGATTAAAAGTTAAAGTTTTAAGTAAATGTGTTAAAAATAGTCAATGGCCAAAGGATGAGCACTTGTTCATTGTATAATGTACGGCTCATTTTCCCCTACAAGGCAACAGGGTGAGGCTAACCTGTCAAGGTGGTGCCTTTGTCATTTTTTGGAAGCCCAGAAAGCTTTCAGGGCACCTGCCTTTGGAGGTTGACTAATATCGTATGTTGAGCCAGTAAATTGTTTTAAAAGGTTTCTTGTCTAGAGTCTAGTGGAGCTTTCTCATTATTCCACCCATCTATGAGACACCGCCATTCCCTATTGTTCACTTATTCCAGCTTATGTGTTGTGTGGATCCCCTTTTCCTTTAGCCTAGATGTTTACATTGTCGAGTGTCAAGTCATTCCCATGACCTTACCTTGTTTTATTCACCTTCACCCTTGACTAGCAAAATGGCCAAATCTATGAATGAATATACACTTGACGTTCTTGTTATAGTAACCGATTACTTTGATTTGGATATTTAGTTATATGGATTGTGCTTATAATCGCTAGCAGAAGCCATTTATACTTGAGTCTTACTACTAACATAGTTAATTGAGCATGCTATATCCATATTGTACCTTGCAGGATCATAGATTTTCATTTGGGTCGTCATTTTGATCATTATTGACCTGGTCAGCTCGGTTTGACCAAGTCAACAACAGGGTTCGGGATGAGTTTTGGCCTATGGTGGTGGATGATGATTATTTGTGGTCTATCAATGTCCATTAGACATATTCATGTTTCAGCTGATGATTTATCATGGTGGCTTGTGTTATTTTCATGATTATCAACATTTATGGGCTTTATTAATATTATTATTATTATTATTATTATTATAGCATGGATGGGGCCTCAGATGTGTATTTTTGGTGGACATCTAGTGTATGAGTACTCATTCCTAGTGGATTTGGACATTCTAAGTCCATTGGTGCACTTAGTTTTCAATTTCAGACACTTGTTTTTCAGTGCATCATAAAATAAAATGTTTTCAGTATAGCAATTTTGCCTCAGTAACTTAAAATAAAATGTTTTCCAGTGGTCATTTGGTTCTCCCAAGGCGCTACAGTGGCACATTGTGTAGCCAGTGAATATTACCATATTGCTATGGTGTCGATTACATTTTAGCATTCAATTGGCGCCCGAGTTCAGTCAGCAATGAGATATGAGCATTTTTATCTCTCTGAGGCAATATTTTGACACAAACAATGAAAATGGTTCATGAGGAAATCGATTTGGGTAATTAAGGCAAGGAAATGGCATGAAGTTGATGCGATACATATTATTGATGATATCTTCACCTTTCGATAGCAGTTTCATTCTTCATGGGGTCCACACGTCCTAACACTCATCATTTTGGGTGATTTTGATGTATTTTGAGGGACCAGGATTTGGTCACTTGGTCACATTATGTTATTATCTTGACATATTATCATGATATTGTGCCATGTGGCCATGCTAGAGAAAGATGTGTATTACCTTCTAGCCCCCACCATGTGCTATGTTATGTTTTACTCTTCTTTCATGTGGTGCATCCCTCCCTTGGGCGTCTTAGTGGGTGAGCCCCCTCTATTTTTTAGTTGATCCATGTATTGTGTATCCGACTAATTTTAGTCGTTGATTAGAGTGATCTTATCTTATGGCTTGACCCTTGATCTTTTTGGATCTAGGTATTATATACTCCAAAGATCTATATATTGAGAGGCTCTCTCATTGTAAGGGGACTTTTGGCTCTTGAGCTCTTGGAATAATAAAATATTTTTGTAAAAACACTTGGAAGCTTTGTCGAATGTCTTGTATGGGGATTGGAAAGTCTTTATCTTTCTAGCATTCTTCCAGATCTATGCTTTGCTAACACTTTTGCAGGTGGTCGTACCATTGGTGAAGAGGACGATTTGATGGGGGCGCTATTATGACTGAGCTCTATACTTCTTCCACAAATCGTTTTGGGTTCAGGGAGTATCTGTATTGTATCTTGTGATCATCTTGATGCTCGTTGAATCTTTCTTCATTGATTCTCTCTCTCCTTTGCAAACCGGTTCTTACTTAGGTAGATCTCTTTTCTGGGAGGAGAACACACTTGGTCTCTAGGAAGGAAAATTGATTTCACTTGGCATTGCATGGAAAACACTCTAATTGATCAAAAAGGGAAGATCATCACCATACAAAGTTAGTAGCAAGTATTTCCAAGTACGTTTGCATCTATTTTATTTTTGGGGGGATTAATCTAATTGTCACCACATAACCCTCTTCTTTCAAACCCTGGTTTTCTAGATATGATAGATTGGGCACTTATTTGAATACGACCATAAAAACCCATTTAGAAATAATTATAAAAACCCTATAACTAAAGTTCAACTCAATCTGACTCCATTTACACTTGGATCTAGGGACGCCCTCCTTGGGCTTTTGGTCAATTCTTTAGATCTATCAGTTGGGTATGCTTGAACCCGCCTCAAATCCATAGATCTACTCTTCAAGCACCTCGATCTAGTCATTAAACATTTCAATCTACTCTTTTGGGTCCACTTTGTCCTTAATTGCACAAACCCTAGGTGGATCTAACTTGAGTATTTCTCATTTGGACTAGATCTACTACTTTAATCATATTGTGGTATATTTTACTTCAAGTTGGGTATGTTCCTATTGCCTTAAGCCTCCCCAACTTGGCTTTAACCTCACCTACCACTTCTATTTTTCTAGATCTAGATCAATCTACTCATTATTCACCTCTTGTATCCAGTGCATATCCCTTAAGAGTGTCTTGAGTAGCTTTGCTAGCTGTCACTTCCCCAATCCTCCAAACAACGAAGAGGACACAACTGAACGTGCTAACTAAGCACCCGGGCTAACCAAGCCCCATGAACATAAACATGTACATAATAAAATATATGGAAATGCATGCTGATGAAAACATGTTAACATACACAGATAATATACATGTGCAGATGCATGATTTCTTTAACATACAGCAGAAGCAAACGCATGTCATCATACATTCACAGCGTATAAGCACTCATCATGTTCATTCATAAAATAATACAGTTGCAAGGGTTTAATCACAAGAATACTTATCTTCAAGAAAGCTTGCCCCGCAACCAGCTACGTCGCTGCAACATTCCACCCAACCATAGGCCAGTATGCTCATCAATCTCTTAGCAACACTACCACCCCTGAGCTGGGCATGATTCCACAAAGTTTAAGGGAAAATAGCATGCTCACATGTAACCAGAGGTATACAACTCAGCCAAGCCCACACAGTTGGGTTTATCAGGTTATAATACAGCCAATGTCGTGGGTTTAGCAGGCTATTCAGGGAACTGGAGAAACTGGTTGCTAAGCTAGTGGGCTCACTGAAGAGCTATGGACCTGCACCACTAGGTTTATCAAGCACGCTCAAGCTCCATTTCCACTCCCAAACAGTCCAATACACAACCACAAAATACTCAGCAATTCACAGGTCAGGGATTTGAGGGAAGCACCACCGCCGAGCAAAACCAGGACGACAACTGGGTAATACACAACCTAGACTGAGCAATTCAAATCCAGAGTCGTTTATGGCCCTATCGTGGCCAAAACAACTCAACAACAAACCTACAGCAAACCAAATTCACACAGATGGAAACCACGACGTCTCCCCTGCGTAAGAATAAGGAATACGACCACTATCGTGAAGGTTTCCGACACATACACCGTCTTTCCCCAACGTCCAACGATTCAGACCCAGACCAAGCGTGAAGAGAACTACACTCAGCCCTGCGTAAGGGGAAAAACGAGAGTAGCTTTTGCGTGAAGGTGGAATGAGGGTCTCTACCCCGTGAGGGAACGAAAAATGCCTCTCACGATGGAGTACGCATGTGGTCAAAGGACTGACAGTCCTGCCAACCACACGAGTGTCCATGCATACATTGCCCAAGGGTAATAACTACCCAACCACTTCCTGCAGAATTAAAACGGTTGGAGGATGAGGCAAGGGAAGGCGAATAAGACAGAAAGGTGGCTGACAGCTAGGTGGTTCACCGCTTGACACTTGGTTGTTCCCCAATGGCTCCCAAGGGTTAGACATCCCCCCACGCTTAACCTTAGGAAATCATGCCCTTTTCATTATTATTTCATCAACATAGCTGGTTGTAGGTCTTTCAATTAATTTTGCAGATGTACATGGTGTCCAACATTATAACGTGCATGGCTAGCACAAAATACCATCCGGCATCGCCGAACATAATACGACAATCAATGGTGGGGCGTTTGCCTAGCTCCACACCATGATTAATTACAATACATATACATCATATACTTTCAATGCAAACAAGGTCAAAATCGGGGTGTTACACTAGCTCTTAGAGGCTAGTAGGGTCTCCCCTTTCATTCTTCGAATTGATCTAAAGTGACAAAAGCCCGTCCAATGTGACAACTACCTTCTCATTAACAGTGGACAGGATCCATGGCGATCATCCTGCTTTGGCCCTACTCTCTCAGGCAGTTGGATTCAGTTCACATTAAGTTGGTGTCTGGAACTTTGGCTGTCCTGGTACACTATCTCATGGCTCCCCATGGATGGAAACCCTGTCCATCCTTGCTAGCCCATCGTCTGCCGCTAAGGCCACTGTAGATGCTGCAGACTTCTATCAGAACTCGGTCCCTGAGAAAGACCAAGTGACCATGACTGCATTGGAAGCCAAGGTCAGGCTGTCCAGGGAATTCAACCATAATGAGGACATTGGGCAGCAGGTGAGGGGAATAATTTCAGATTTGGGCTGCACCAAAACCTGCAACTCTCAATTTCAGAGGACCTTGGAACTGTACTGGCACGCCAAGATGATGGTAGCTCTGGGCATGCTGCCTAAGGATGAAGATTTTCACCAGCTGAAGGACTGTATGGAGACTCTCAAGGAGAAGAACACCTATCTTATGACAATGGTCGCCTAGATAGCTGACCATCATGGAGGCACCTTCCACCCTCCTACTGTGAGCCGTCCATGGGCAGAATCCTCTGCTGTTGCTGAACACCAGAATGTTGTGGGTCCACCTTTCTCTCAGGTTCCTCATACAAAGAAAAAACAAACTTTACAGTTTTTATAGTTTTTGTTTTACAGCTCTGTTCCAGGACTCTTATGTCCAAGTTATAGACAGTTTTATAAGTTTTAAGTTTGTAAGGCAGTATATAAGACAGATTATGTTCCTTTCATGGCCTTGTTTCCCCCTGAGGCAGGCAAGTTTTCATGTTATTCTGGGTTCTAGAGGACTTTTTCGAAGGCCCAATATATAGACCACGATAGACATCTATGTACAATTTGTTAATATTAATATAGTTCCTTCGTATTTAAGAAAAAAAGAATGTGGATTGGGTGATCATGACAATGAGCACATCCCAAACACCAAGTGAATATGATAGAAATCAAACCAGAAGTAATGGTCATAACAAGAAGCAAACGTAAAAGTAATACCCCAGATATATAAGGAGAGTAACAGGAAATGACAAAAGCAATGCACTTAATGAGAGAAGAAACCAACAAACAAAATAAGTTGATTACATGGAACAATGAGCCAATTTTTATCAAACAAATTAATGGAGGAATTTCAGTGCTGACCAGCAACAGAGTAGTAAATACAGAGGCAACAAAGAAGGAGGAGTGTGGATGATCAAAAAAGGCAATAGGACAACCGATAATGACAAACATAAAATGCAAGGGCCCAGATCACAGTGTTCCACGGGGACTCGGCCCCCAAAGTCAGGAGCTCACCCCCCTCGCTCCCCATGCCCCGGGGTCTTGGGGGCTCCTTCCGAAACGTTTCGCCTCACCCCCAATTTGGAAAAACTTGGGAAAACGCAGGGGGGAGCTCACCCCCCTATTTTGAAGCACGCACCGGTGAAGTGGGGGCTCCTAGGCGCTCCAGTGGTAATGGTAATGTTAAATTCTTAAAGTAAAAATGGTATTTAAGTAAAAGTGGTAATGAAAGATAAGTAAAATACCACTTTTACTTAAATTTTTAACATTACCATTAATTGTTTAAGGATATTTGAGAGTGGTTCCAACCTCATCGGAGTTCATATGCAAAAAGTAGAATTTTAGATCCCAATCAGAATTCAGCAGACTTAACAGTTCTCAGGATTTCAGATTGCAACGTTTCCACTGGATTTTATCATGTATGAGGTTAAGGGATTGTCATTTAATCAAGCACATCAACCTCTCTATGTACCTTGATGTTGGTGGTGTTGATTGTTAAACTCCTCTATCATGACCTTAATCAAAATGTACCCTTTAGTCAAGCAAAATCACTTATTAAGCATGATTTCTTTTCTAATTCTACCTTATTTTAATGCTTGGTTTAGGAAGTTTCATCAAAATTGTAGGTAGAGGCAAGGGCTAAAAGCCTAGAGGAGGCAAGCACAAGGTGCTATTGATGAATAGGATCCGAATATAGGATTAATAATTCACTCTTGCATAATTGTATGTTGGACTTCAAATCCTCAAATAATGTGATACCCTCTAGAATCACGAAGAAATAGGGTCCTCTGGTCACACTTCCCCATTACAACATCTATGCCATGGATTTACACAATGTTGAAGTGTGTTGAATCATTCAAGAATTAGACTGTATTTACAAGGAGCAGCTTAAACGATATTTTTACAAGACGACTTGTTATTGCCGAGATTTATAATATTACTATATTTTTTATAATAATATTATGACCCCGACGTCCCTCGTCCCCCCCCCGATTTTCCCTAAAATTTGGGGGTGGTCTCCACACGTCCCCAACGTGCGTTTCCCCGCTCCCACGTTCCTGCGTCCCGGAAACTTGGGGGAACATTGCCAGATCATGTGTCTAATCAACACTTGAGATATAAGTTGTGCGTTGATCATTGAAAGAGCATGACACACAATGTTGAATGAGCAAGATGAGATAGACATAGTAAGTGTGCCAATTGGTGAGCAAAGAGAAAACGGTGCACAATTAGATAATTGCCCATATAGCCGTATAAGCCCGATAGAGCATTACAAGTAGATGACTTCTCAAAGAACTAAATATCATCAAACAGATGACTAATCCATTGGAAAATAGAAAACTATAAAATGTTTACATGTTCCAATGTAGAAATAGAATGCACAACAGAAATTAAAAACTAAGAGCAAATTGTAGAGGAAACAAAGATTGCCCACCACATTTTTTCAATTTCACAAATGGAGATAAATCTTTGTTGCACGGGAACCCATCCCCCCCAAATTTTCACCCGTTCCCTGCATTCCGGCGTTTCGAGGACTTTGGAACTCCTCGGAAACGTCCCCAAATGATCGTTTTGAGAACTTTTTCGCCATACCCTAAACGTACCCCAAAAAATAGGGGACTTTTCAGGGACGTCCCCGAAGTCCCTAGACCAATCGGGGACTCCCACGCGTCCCCTTTCCTGTACATTAAAAAAAGAAAGTAAAAAAAAAAAAATTTAATTAAAATTTAAAAACTTAGAACCCTACCCTTCATTTATGCTTAGATAGACTCTTCCTTTTGCATATGAATTTCAAGTTTTAAACTTTAAAGACTAAAATATTTACGTGATTACATTTGTAGACTTTAGTCTTTTATGTTTCATGAATGATTCATAACTCTTAACTTTTAAATTGAAATTGAAATTTTTATGTTTTTGAATTTTTCAGTTTTTTATAAAGTTTACATGGCAGATATTTTAATTTCATGCTGCAATCATGCTCTGATTTTTTGGCCCGCATGGGTGTAGACTGACTGGCAAGTGCCGTGTAAATGAAGGAATGTTGTAAAGGAGGTCTCAAGTTCAAATCTCACCCAGACTTATCCGTGCCCCATGCTTGCGGGCTGTGTGGACGCACCTGGGGTTATAGTGGCAGCCAACGGGAATGGACCCCGTGTCACGCGAGTACCAAAACCGCCGAGTTACCAATTCCCCCAGCACAAAAAAAAAATGTTCTGATTTTTCATTTTTATGACTCATTTATCTCAATCAAACGCTGCAAATATGTATGTTTTGATGTTTCAATGTTTCATTGTTTTATGATAAAAATTCATGGAAGCTATTTTAATATTCTGCTGCAAAGATTTTTTATTTTATGATTTATCTCAATGTAAATAATTTTTATTTTTGATTATATAATATAGATATATATATATAATTGCCGTCCCCTGAAAAATTGGGGGTGCGCTCTAGCCGTCCCAGAAACTCGTCCCCTACGTCCCCGAGACCAGTGCAACATAGAGATAAATAGATAAACATCAAGGTCGTTCATACATACAAAGAGCAAGAAATTATTAAGCACAAAAACTCTCCATCCCAAAAGGTAAATCTGGGAAAAGAAGAACTGTAAAACATCATTATGAGCATTGAATGGAGTCCAGAATTGCTAGCCATAACCATCAAAGTCCTCGTTGAATTTAAGGATGTATTTGCATGGTTGTATAAAGAATACAATTTAAAGGGTGTAACCCAAAAAATCAGAGTACACTGCATTAAATTGAAGGTAGATGTGAGACCAGTTAAAGGAAGACAATATCAAATGAATCCCAAACATGTTAAGGAAGTATATGCTGAAATTGATCAAATGTAAGAAGTCAGTATTATATTCAAAGCAATGAAAGTGAATGGGTGTCACCAATGCTGATTATAATTGAGAAAGATACAGATAAGTCAAGGATATGTTGTTACTACCAAGAATTAAACACAAACACTGAAACAACTATTAAAGATTTGTTCTCTATACCATTTACAAATAACATACTAGAAGTAGTGGGGAGAAAGATGTATTAACTCCTTAACAGATTTTCCAGGAAAAACAACTCAACATCATTGAAGAAGACAGATTCTATAATGCATCACCAACTAAAGAACAATAGTTATTCACATTTGCAAAAATGTCAACAAAAGATTTAAAGATGACCAGACCCCGATGAGATACAAGTAATTATAATAATGTAAGTTCCTGAAGACATAAGTAAAACCCTTCTTGGGACATACATACTGGATAGCTTGGATTATCACACGGTGGTGAATCGATCAACAGGGATGCTTAGCTATGGACAAGAAGGTAACATTCAAAACAACACATTGTATAAATGGCCACTATCAAGCTACAGAAGGAAAAGGGAAGAGTATAAGTTGGAATTAGTATATATAGCCTATATGTGCCTTTGTAGTAAATGGCCTTGCATCAGAGGCCTGATGAGAAGAGCAAAGTAAAATTGGGCAGAGTACTAATCAGAAAGAATGCATGAGAGATTTTCAATTAAGAATAAAACGGCAGGATGCTTCAGTCTAACTTTATATACACAAGCTTTTAATTTAAAGGGCATCTGGCACAGAAAGAGAGAAAACCTTGAGGTTCCATCTCTTTTTCAGTTTGAAGCAATGGAGAAGACACTGCAATCACTGAAGGCATTATTGTTAAGGACAAGAAGTAAGGTTGCCGGCCTAATATCAAAAATGTTATTAGAGGGTTTACGCAAAATTGATAATGAAGACAACGATGAAGAGGATCATTAATGTCAGGTATGCAAAAGCCTACAAATCAACCTCCAAGTCCAGAAAGTTCACCTTAAAAATTTTAAAATTGATAAAGTCTGTCAACAATTAATCTAAGTCACAGGGTTTGCCGAACTTCGACCTTGAGGTTCAAATTCCGGTGAACCAGGAAAAAAAATGAAATTTGATGAGGTTTGCCGAACCTCAAGGCAAACCTGAACCAATTTGAACCCCAAACAAACCTCAAGGCAAACTTCATGTCTGAACCTTAAGCATAGGGTGAATTTCAATTTTTATTTTTATTTTTTATTTTTTTCATCAGTTTTTAGAAAGTTTAAAAATATATGGAGTTAAAAAACTAACCCTATCAGGTTAAAAACCATATTCAAGAAAAAAGAAACCATGTTCACCCATGGTTTGCAGTGCACCTATTTCAACTTTCAAGTGCAGAAGATGATGATCTTGCCACTGATGGTGGCATTGGTGATGAGACTAGGTCTAGTGATGATAGAACTCCACTTATTGATGAATACAATGATCACATTTCTGGTGAAGTTAGTACAGGTGCTCTTGTTTTAACTTACAGGTAGGCCACAAGAATAGAAATTCTGACCATGTTTAAAATTTTGTGAAACAATTTTAGGGATTATAGCTATTTGACAAAATGGATTTCCTTTTAAATTTTGAAATTTGAAGACTATGTTCTACTTCATTTTGTAATTCTCAACTGCATGATGCATTATGTGTTCAAATTTTCATGATGTTTTAAATTTTGTGAGATTTTTTTAGGGATTATAAGTATCTCACATTATGGACGGATATCCCTTCAAATTTTGAAGTTTAAATAATATGTTCTACTACTTTTTGCAGTTTGTAATTGCACTGTATGTTTAATAAGACCATTGATGATTGGATTTCATCATGATTAAGTGACTCATGAATCAGATATATCTCTCGATCATGACTCTTACTCATACGTTTATTGATGCTGATTTCTAATCATTTGATGTTATACTTCAATTTAAAGAGCACACACACACATATATATATATTGAAAAATGTATATAGACGAACCTAATGGCAAACTTTATTTGAACCACATCAGAAAGTTCAATCACGAATAGAACTTAATGGTTGCCAAACCCAAACCTTGTGACTTAGTACTTAAATCAGTTTTAGAATTTCAATTGTAACTAGAGGGGAGATGTAAAAAATATCAAATCATAAAATTAGGCAAGCAGCGCCTAATTTTGAATCTTTCAAAGTTCCATCAACTATACCATCAATCAATATTTTAGATTCAACTGAAATGTAGTTGTTTTCTACTCACTCTGCCTTCAAAATATATAATTTCCTAAGGAAGAAGCTATTTCAAGCACAGTTGCACGGGTACTGCTCCCAGGATTTTGGCAACACATACCCGGCATTTCCCCACTCCTAGGAGCTTGGGATTTGGTACGAAACGTCCCCTTATTGTTGGGAGCTTCTTTGGAGCTTGGGAACTTTACGGGAGCTTTTCAGGAACTTGTTTTTGCCGCCCCATTTTTATTGGGAGCTTGTAGAAGGTCCCTTCCTGTTTAGGAGCTTCCAAAAACTCCTAAACAGACAGGGAGCTTCTACAAGCTCCCGACCATGTGGAGGCCAAAATCATAAGAAAAGTGTTGAAAATCAATTGAATGATTGTTGTTTATTGTGTCAAGATATCACGAATAATAAAACTTTCAATTGAATCTATCAATAATACCATTTTAGTATTTTCAAGGTTAAATAAATAAAGGGGGATCACACCTCTTAAATGGTTAAATCCATTCACACTCAAAACATAAGCTGCAAGTGTATTTAAGAGAATAAAAATGGATCTTTCTACAATACTAAGATATTGAACAACTTCAATTCATGTCTCAAATGTTTATAGCTAGCTTACATTATTCATATTGATTGATATAGCAATTTAGGATCATAAACCACATCAAACTTAAAATACCAAAGAATTTAAAAGTTTGTTAGTTGAACTTAAAACAATCAAGTTCATTCACAAGAGAAGTAGTAGTTACCATAAAAAGAATGCAGAGACACCCAAACACTAAGGACTCTTAGGAGCAAGAATATAGATGGAGTTGGAACAAGGAATTAGAAAAAGATTGAATCTTATGATTTATGAAGCTATTGGTGCTTCCTACACATATATGCAACCCACCTTAACAAACTCGTGCAATGGGATACAGTTGCAGGTCAAATTTACAAAACATACCATGGCACTAGAGTCATGCATAGTTAGGGTTTACTTAGGTCACACAAACCCAATTTTTGTATAATGTTGACCTAGAAGAGTGAACAATTTAAAAGGATTGAATTTCATCACACTGCTAGAGGCTTAAGAGGCTAAAATAGTTTAAGCTATGAAGTTAATCAATTATGTTTTTCTAACTCTTAAAAAATAATATATTTTTCTAATTATATTTTTTTAAAATAATATATATTATTGCCACTCCCAAGCCTATGTTTCTTGCAAATTTGGGCGAAGCTTCTAGCCGTACCGGACACTCGTACCCATGTACTCAACATACCCACGACGTTCAAGCCATCAATAAATATGAAGTGGATTTGAGAAAACATTTACTCCAACAGCAAAGCTAATCACAACCAGATCAATGACAGTAATGGCAGCATTCAGCTGAAAAAAGTATCAACTAGATGTCAAGAGCACATTTCTTAGTGGTGCTCTGGAAGAGAAAGTATTCATGTATCAATCGTAAGGGGTTACAAGTTGCAGGTGAGGAATAATTGCTATATATGTAAAGTTAAACTCTTCATGGTTTAAAGTAAGGGCTCTGTGTTCCAAGAGTCAATAAGAGAAAGGGAAACTTGACAAGCATAAATTAGCTTAACATGCCATGTTTCTAACTCTGAATGGATGAAACTGTTTAAAATAATAAATTAGAAGAAATTATTATAGAAAAACAACTGAAATTGATTCCTCTTCTCCCTACTCAAGAGTCAAAACTATAAGAAGATGAGATTAAAGAGTTCGTCAAGATAATGTTTGAATGATCAAATAAGGGCTGATTCATTTTCAAGTTGCCTATACGTAGAGGAAGGTTAAAAAATGGGAAGAAAAACCAAATGAAAATTTTATTGGAATATTATAAACCCACTCCATACTTAGGATGACAATATTTAATCATTTCTGATTAATTTCCTATCCACTAGCCTAGATAGTTGGCATCCACTTGCACCACTTGGTCAACACTTGCCATATATACCCCAGGAGCGTCTTTATCCTGATTTTGGATAGATCATGCCTACTTTATTGACTGTCAGGTTTAGTAATTGCGCCTTCCTGCATATTCTGTCTTTATCTTACTTTATTCATGCTTTTCAGTGGATAAGGTAAAGCTAGTCAACTAGGAAACTGCTATCTTTTGTTGCCAACCCATCATCCATGATTTTCTTTCTAGATTCCATGATTAGCATGTTTTTCCATCACTCATGACAACTCACTCATGATTCATCCAATTCGGAGGTCCTTGACAAATTTGGAAAGTGATTTATCCTGTGTTTTTCCACATGGTATTAGGGCCTCAATTTCTACATGGTATCAAAGCACTGAGGTTTCTCAATCTATCAAGCTCTACATCAGAGTTGTCATGTTGTCAAGTTCTACAGAGTTGAGGAGCTATCAGTTCTTTACATTAGAGCACATCCAGTCTCCTATCCCTCTCTGAAGAAGAGCTTGAATTAAGCTTACAAATTTTTCTCCTAGTTTTATTTGTGCAGGTTGCAGAGAGTATCTTCTTGAACGCATCAACTTCTCGGCATGAATTCCTCTTCAGTCGTGATCCCAACTCCCTTCAACTATCATGAATGGAAAGCCAAAATTGGCATTTTGTTGGGCAATAAGGGACTATACAGAGTTTCTTTAGCTTTGGAGAATGAGCCTAATGTTGTTGTTGAGAAAGTTAAGTGGCATAATAGGTTGGATGAAGCCTATGGATTGCTTTGCCTCTCTATTTCTACTGGTCTTTTTTTTCATCTAGATGGTTTGACCACTCCAAACCAAGGATGGACCAAACTTGAGTCTCTCTTTGAAGTACAAGATGAGATAAGAGTGCATTAGTTGGAGAATGAGTTATTCTCATTGAGTCCAAGCAGTTTCGATTCTATTGAGGATTTCTTCACCAAATTCAAGTCACTTGTTCTATTGCTCAAGCAATGTAGGATTGAGAAGAAGGAAGATCAATTGATCATTTCCATCCTATCAAAATTGGGTCCTGAATACTCAATTTTTGTGTCAACTTTTCATGCTACTAGGCTTGTTATTTCGAATTGGAAAATGCTTTCTTTGAGTACATTCTTTGATTCACTGATAAAGGAGCAAGATAAATTGATCCATATGGGTGCTCTTAGAATCTCCAAGGGCAAGGCTCATGTTCTCATAGTTTAAGGAAGTAAAAATGCAGAGTCAAAAGAGAAGAAGCCAAAGTCAGATAATGAAGATGAAAGTTCGAAGCCTACTGATGAAGGTTCAAAGAAGAAAGTCAAGAAGAAAAGGAGAACATCCAAGTGTTCTTATTGCAGCAAGGGATTTCATCTTGAGAAGAAATGTTTCAAGAAGAAACTGGACATCATGTCTTAGTTGCTTGAGAAGCATAACATCGAAGCTCCAAATGAGCTAAAGAAGACTGTTAAATCCTCAGAACACTGTCATTTGCGCAGTCCCAAGGTAACATGAACTATGCCTTGAGTGCTAGAGTTAAATCCTTTTCTCACATCTCTGATGTAGATTCATTTTCTGATATATTAGAACCAGAAATCTTAGTGTCTTTCTTGAATAATCCACCTATCAGTCTCCTAGATTATCTCCCAATGATTGTGTTTTTTCACTAGATCCTGACTTGTCTTTAAACAACTATATCTCACTCCATTCAAATGATTATAATTCCGATTTAGAAGCAAGTTTGCAGGCTGATATGCATGTTATGACATCATCCATACCTCTGAATACTCCTAAGACTATACAAACCTCAAGTTCATTAGTTGATTCCTTATTGGTTTCCTATGCAGTGCTACTTATATCAAATGGTTTCAAGTCATGTCTATTTTTCATTGGTTGGTTATCCATGACATTAGTCATCTTTGGACTTATCTTACACATGTTTGGATCTGTTCTAAACACTTATGGTTCCCATCTCAAGTCCATCCATCATTCAGATTTTTACACCCATCAGTTTTCCCCAGGTGCTCATCATTTTCCTACTCTAGCCCTATATCCTCATGGAGACACTAAAACTTGTCTTTGACGCTCCATATGATAATATTTTTGATATTTCAGAGTCATTTCAGCCTCATTTCAGCCTCATTTCAGAATTGAGAAGGTGCTACAGCAGATTGAAAAGAAGATACATGGGTCATCTCACCAATTTGCAGCTATACAAGGAACTTTGTGTTGTTGATTGTGTTGATTTTTCTACTCTTTGGGAAGGAGTATGCACAGATTTCTTTTCCTTTTCAGATTGTATTTGTAGATCAAAGTATGATAGCAGCAAGAAGCATTCTAGATAATGTTCCTCCTTCATCAGATGATGAGCTACAAGGAGTCTCTCCTCTTGTCCTTTCTTGCAGATACTACACTCTAGAGCATGATCATGGAGTTCACAACCTCTTCATCAAATTCTTCTATCAAAAGCAGTTCAACCAGCTCATTCAAGTGAAGAAAAAGATATGTTGAAGACATGTTCAATTTAGTGCCTTGTCCTTTCTTGAGGGGAAGATTTTCCCCATGTGGTTTTCCTTCTTTCCTCAATTTTCTAGACATGAATAGTTGTAAAGGGTGACCATAGCCTTGTTGTTGGGCCCTATATGCACCTATATGAATCTATATTTCTTATTATTTCAGATAACTCCATCATAAAGTCAGACTTAAAGGGGGATGTTGGAATATTATAAACCCACTCCATACTTAGGATAACAATATTTAATCATTTCTAATTAATTTCCTATCCACTAGCCTAGATGGTTGGCATCCACTTGCACCACTTGGTCAACACTTGCCATATATACCCCAGGAGCGCCTTTATCCTGATTCTGGATAGATCATGTCTACTTTTTTTACTATCAGATTTAGTAGTTGCGCCTTCCTGCAGATTTTGTCTTTATCTTACTTTATCCCCTGCTTTTCAATGGATAACGTAAAGCTAGTCAACTAAGAAACTTGATTTTAACAATAAGGGATGTATTATTTATGTACACTATGTTGATCAATAATACATGGAAAGATTTATGGATCAATTTCCACTTCTCTTGTGATTCAATCTCATTCTTCTCTCTACTTTCTTCCTTGTGCATGCTTGTGAGAAATCTCTTGTAGTTAGATCTGTATCCTGTGTTTTTCCACATGGTATTAGAGCCTCAATTTCTACAAATTTAAGAGAAACCCATAATGGAGATCGAATATTCTAAAAGGGGTGTTGGATACATAATCATGGGATTATGGTCTATTGTAAATATTAAGACTATTTAAAATAAATGAAGAGTCATTGAGAAATCCAAAGGTCACTTCTCATGTATTAATATGAAATTCACATTAATTCAAAATCTATCTAACTTAGAGTTTTATAGGCATGTCATGGTATCAGAGACCTGGTCTATTTTTAACTCCTCAGTCTGCCTTTTGTCCTCTATACTCCTAGCATATTCTCTTTGTCTAGTTCTGTTAGACCTGCAACCTGCAAACCCTATTTTTTTCCTCACGCTTGACATAGTCTCCTCTCCCCACGAACCGATGAATACTCCTCGCAGTCTCTCACCAAAACCCAATGAATATTTCTCGCAGTCTCTCCCCACGACCTGGTGAACAATGTTGGTCCACGACTTGGTGCAGTCTAGTCTCATACAATCTCCTCACTCAATGCGACCTCACAAGGTCTCTCCTCATTCAATGTGGCCTCACACAATCTCCTCTCAAACATTAATCTCTTCACTTAGTGCATCCTCACTCAAGAGTATTTGTGTCCTAACCGAGGCCACGAACAAAGAGCTTTCTCTGTGTGGGGTCCTTGTCCACAATGGAGCGAACCTCCTCCAATATTGCCAAGTGCTTTGTTGTTGCCTCCTACAGAATATCCCAACAGTTGTTCTCAGGTATCTTCCATAATTATGTCCACCACACCATTCTCTTCAACCTTTCACAGACACCTTCATATTTTATAAAGACTATTGCTTCCTCCTCGCTCTCTCTACAACTAATCGTGTGTACCCTTTTTGTCAAAATAGTTGTAAAGCTCCTCCTCTTTGTTGTCTATGCCCCTCTAATTCTTTGACGTTTGTGAAGCATAAACACTTACATGGGATCGACTTCTTGTTATTGCTTACCTATAGAGAATGACCTCAATGGCATGGCGAGAGAGATAGAACACAAGCCTCACCAATCCATTGTTGTTATAAACAACACATGCGACATTAGGTTTGACATCTTTAGATTGTCAATACCCTTGCTTCTCAAGTTTATGTTCTCTAGTTACCTTTCAGCCAGTTGGAGAAACCATTTGTGCCCAATTTTTGTCATACACATCATTGGATTTGACACTTAACAAAGATATTTTTTGACCACTAACAAAGCTCCCAGGCTAATCAATTTCAATAAATTATTGATCAAACCAAAGCTTTGATGAATTGTAACTTGTCGTTTCATATGTTGTTATGGTCTGGGCATCTCATTTCAATGTAGCGTATTGTTTTACGAAATACATATTGAATTTCTAAAGCACATTAAACAAATATTGTAGAAGACTACATTGTATTGCAGAGATTGAGTTCGTTGTAGTGTAGCTTGCATACTCACAAAGACCGTACTGTAAGACTCTTGCAAACTAAAGCAAAGATTGTATTCTAATTGTATTGTAAGCTTGTTGCAAAGATTGTAGATGCTAGTGAAATTTTCGGCTCATCATTTGCTCTTTGATAGAAGATATTAGTTTAATAGACTTTGTTGTCACCTATTTTAAAGAGAGGAGGCTTCTTAGTAATTGAATAAATCTGGTTGAGCATTTTACCTTTGAGTTATTTGCAGTTTGAGTTATTTGCAAAAGTTCAAGTAACTTGCATATATGATACATTCTTTGGCTTCTATTGTCAAAGTGGTGCTCAATGGCAATACAAATATCCAGAATGGTTGAGGAAGATCAAGCACACCCTCATCTTCACCAATCTGTGGGATGACATCTGTGAAGGAGAAGGCAATGATGCACCTAAAGAGCCTAAAACAAACAAAGAGCTTGCCATATGGAAGAACCGATAAGAAGGCATATGCATTGATCCCTACTACAATAAGTAAAGAGGTGAGTCGACATATAATATATGCTAAAACTTCTTACAGTGCTCTAAAAAAGATGAAAGATGAGTATGACTCACAATCCTAAGCAGATCTAATTCAGTTGTTGTTGAAACTCTTCAACCTGGAGTTGAAGGAGAATGATCATGGCTATGGCATCTGAGATAAAAGCCATTATGTATGACATTGATGCTACTAGTGTGAAGGTAAACCTTGCTCTCACTACCTTCATCAAGGTCCTTTACCCCACATATTTCCACTATCTTGAGTCACTTCAAGCTAGTGGCCAACTAAAAGACCTCAAATTTGACACTCTGGAAGAGAAAATTGCAAAATGAGAGAAAGTCTTTAAAAAGAAGCTCGTTCAACGCACCGAAGAGACTATGTGTCTTGCTCAAAAAGGGAAGAATCAATCACATAATTCTTCTAGATGAGATGGCCACAAGAGAGGACGTGGAAGAAAGAATTTCAAAAATAGAGGGGTCAACACCATAATAACAAGATTCCACCGTATTGGGAGTTCTAGTACGGAGATTCGGTTGGATTTCAAAATTCGGTGAATATTCAACATAGTATAGATATGGTACAATAAAGTTGAGCCCAGTGGGTTAGCTCAAGTGGTTGAGAGCTATTTACACTAGCAGAAGGTCTCGAGGTCAAATCCTCGGGTGGTTATGCAGAGACCTCACTCGATGTCCCCATCGGGTTAGGCCCCGTAATCAGGGTCGACGGTTTACTTCGAATACCATCCTAAAAAAAATGGAAAAGTACTTGAGGGTTTCCCGAGAGATGTTCCACCTTAAAAAAATGGTACGATAAAGTTGACTAAATGCTTAAATATATTTAAAATATTTAAATTTTAAAGATTCACCAAAAGTTATTATTAAAATTTAGTTGTTAAGATAAAAGTGGGTGTATATTAGTTTTCTTATAAATAAATATAAATTCAAATCACATAAAAGATGATCTTGCAAAGCAAACGAAAGTAAAATCTTGACATAAAAACTCAAGAATCATTTTAAACAAATTTGTGATTATTGTTCCAAGTAATATTTGAATAAACATGGAAGTGACACACATTACTTAATCCACATTTTAAAAAAATGCATACATTGAGGCCATGAGCCCGTACTTATTACTTAATTAACATTTGAAAAAATACATGCAATGAGGCCATGAGCCCATACTCACCTAATAAACTTTATTTTCACATTGGTATATCATATGTTATGTTTCAGATTTGAGATATGTTGCAAGTTACAATGAAGAATGAATTACTTTAAAATTTTGAATGACCTCATATATTTTTAAATTTTAAAAATGCATGTTTTGTATTTATGAGATGTTTACATCCATATTTTAGTCATACTAGAATTTGTCTTTACGTATTTTTTCCATATTGAATCATGTTTGTACTTGAATATTGCTACTACGGTAGACACAATAGTTGCAAACATCTCCGATAAATCTCCGATGTTCTGAGAAATCATGAGATTTCCAGCTCGCCGATTTTTTCACCCGATTTTTTCTCGAGATATTGCCAATTTTTCTCAATTTTTCCCTGATTTATCCCAAGATGTTACTGATTTTTTCCCAATTTTTTTAAAGGCTAATATGTTTGGGAAATTTTTTTCTGAAGACTAATATTTTTCCACAGCCTGTTATGAATTCTGCCCTTGTGAGCATTCTTATAGCATAGAGCATCATATACATATAGAGAATGCTAAGATGTTGGCCAATGTTGAAAAGCAGAATAATAGGCTGGACACCGATTATGGGCTTAAGTTGAGCAGAAAATAGAGACCGGTTATAAACATTCTTTGAACTCGGGAAGGGACACAACTCCTTATATGTCGACTCTCATTGAATAGTAGAGTCTTGGTTTGATGGTTTGATCATTTAGTCTTCTTTGATGTCTAAAGTTGGTTGTTGTGTTTAATCTATTTCACTAGAGGCCAGCCCATTTATGGAGTGCTCCACTCCACCTTGAAGTAACTAGCTATGGAGTTGGCTTGTGGATTCCTTTTTCCCATATTGCTTCAAGTGTGACATCTCCCTGAAGATGGGGTATATCTAGACTCTTAGTAGTCGGGAATGTTGAAGATTAAAAAATTAAAATACATGAATGTTTTTCCATAATTCTATTAGAATTGTTATCCCATAATATATTTGCAGTTAGTATTGATCCATGAGATATTGGACTAGTGTTAACCACAACTTGTGGAAATCCATTTCTGTTGAGACAGAAGCATGTAGAGAATTTTAGTATCCTAGTCAAACTAATTAATTTCACGTATTATTATTATTGACTCATGATGATGATCATGAGATACATTTGTTGTATCTTTTTATGACTCACGAGTCAGGATTCAAGACACAATTCATTTTTTATGTGTGATGTATCACTAGACATCTTATATGTCTTATATATTAGTTTTATTTCCATATTCATGTGGCAAATTGGCAATGTGTTTATTTAATGTTCTTGTTGCTTTAGATATTTAAAAATTTGAAAAAAATGAATATTTTTGTATTTTTTTTAAGTTTGTCGATGTTTGCTAATGTGTTCCCAAGATATTCGAAACGATGTTTTTTGAACCCTACCGATTTTTTCACCGAGACGATGTTTGCAACTTTGGTAGACACAATCATGGTGAATCTTCAATGTGTCTGATGCAGCAAGAAAGGACATGAGGCAAAGACATGCAAAATTCCTTGGGAGAAGATCACAAAGAAGAAATAGCAGAAAGGAGACAAAGTTAAAATTCATGAATCTAGTAAAGCTCCTAAATCTGATCATTTGATTGCTACACGTTGTAATGTTGGCATAAATGAAATTATATTCAGTACTTCATTTGCATCTTGGAGAGATACTCAGTTACTTGACACTGGTGCAACTTTGCACATTATATTTAGAAAAGAAGTCTTTGAAGAATTAAACAACAATGTAAATGGTGTAGTATATTTGCAAATAAATCCAACCTCAAACCCAAGGGCGTTGGCACCATCAAGCTCAAAATGCTTGGATTCTGTGACTCTGTTGCATAATGTTCTCTATCTTGCAAAGTTACAGAGAAAGTTGTTGTCTCTTGTGAACATTTAACAGCAAGGCCATTCCATTCACATATTTGATGGACAAGTTTAGATAAGGAGATCCTCTGACAACCAAACATCATGACTAGATGGGAAGATGAGAAATTGTTGACACTAAAAGGGACATCTACAAGGGCATAGAATTTTGCACACCCCTTTCACCATGATGAAGGTACATTGTCATCCAATCTTTTGTGGCATGCTAAATATGAGCATAACAATTATGATAGTCTTTGTTTGTTGACGAAAAATGGTGTCTCTAGTTTGCCAACCCTTCCAAAGAATGTTAAAACCTCTGCTGCAAGGGAGCACTCCCCCCTCGCTCCAGCAATGGAAGCTCACTCCCTTCGGCAATTCACTCCCAAACACTCCCAATTTTGGATGCACACTCCGGAGGCACTCGCTACCTCTACTATACTAAAAGCTCCTATACTAGGTCAATCATTTGATGACAATGTTATGGTACCTGATGCCTCCCTGCTTTGCCAAGCTCCTACAAAATTTGTTATAGTTGATCATTTGATGATAATGTTATAAGTTATAACTACTAGATAATTGATGTTATATGGTTTAATCCATGTTTTATATAGCTAATTCAACATCCTACATGTTTTTAGATATAAAAACATCAAAATATTAAAATATATACTACATAAAATATTAAAAAACGCTCCTTAAACAAAAGCTTTTGAAATTTTCGCTTTTCGCTCTGCTCTCACCCCCAACATCATATGTTGAAACAATGTCATGCTTGTATTCTTTGCAAACATAGTAAGCATCCTTTCCATGATTCACATTCCAGAGCATGTAAAAAATTAAAGTTGATTCACTCTGACATGTGTGGCCCCATGTATGTTGCTTTTGCAAAAGGTAATAAATATCTCATGACTTTAATTGATGATTACACTAGGAAGTGTTGGGTTTATTTACTAAAGCAAAAATCTAAGGCATTTGAAACATTTAAAATTTTCATGTATGGATTGATAATGAAGCACAATCCAATATTGGCACTCTTAGTAGTGATAATCGAAAAGATCATGCCTCTAATGAATTTGAAAACTATCTTTGTCAACACGGTATTATGCATCAAACAATTGCTCCATATAATCCTCAACAAAATGATGTAGTAGAAAGAATGAATAGGACACTCTTGAATATGGTACGCTCATTTTATTTTTCAAGAATGTGAAATTGATGTTTTGGGGTGATGTAGTTATGTGAACAGTGTATTTGAGAAACAAAATTCGATCTCATGCTCTTGTCAACAAGACTCCATATAAAATGTGGTATGGCCACATTACTTCAATGAGGTATCTCAGGGTCTTTGGTTCCACCTATTATACCTTAATTCCATAGAAACAAAGAAACAAACTTGGTGCAAGGAGTCCAAAAGTGCATCTTTTTGGGGTACTCAAACACTACCAAGGCATATCATCTTTATGATGAGGGAAACAAAAGTTTATTCTTTCTAGAGATGTGACATGACAAGTCTATGGAGAGGCTTCTTGATCATCTGTATAAATTTACCCATGTAAAGACATATCATGAATTTGACAATGAGATTCCACATCTTGAAGGGGGGATACCTAACGTGGATCAATCTTTGAAATCTTCTTCTGTAGCACCATCCCTATTAATTTCAGAGCAACATCGAGAGCCATTCTACAAGAGAATGGAGGCACCTGGTCACTTACCACGAGTTGATCAACTTAATTCAGTCTGGGACTGAAGCTAAGCCTGGGGATGAGAGCCATTCTTTAAGAATGGAGGCAATTGGTGAATTGCCAAGATGTTTGCAGCTGCGAGACCCATTCCCAGGTAGGATGGTACCCTAGTCAGTTAACTAGGGCAAAGTAAGAACCTAGAAGGTACCTTAGGGCCCCCAACAGTCTCCCGGGGTTCTTGGTTTGCAACCAAGCAAGTTGATGGGATGGCAAAGTCCCTAACATATGGTTAGGGCCCCTATTTGTCTCTAGGGTATTTTAATCTAGTACCACACAGTTTCTTGGACACGAGGTCCAAGCAGATTCTGTAGGATGAGACAAAGACTTCCTAGTCTGGGACCAGACAAATTCTTGGTCTGGGACCAAGCAGTTCCTGCAAGAGCACCCTGGTCAGTTAACCAAGTGAATCTTGATCAAGTTGACCAAGATGATGTCCTCTCTCCTAATCGGTTATTGTTGGGTTGTTTCTAAAGGAACTGGCCACCCCTTGATGATGTCCCTAGCACCTAACCCTTAGGAGCAGTATTGAGGACCAAAGGATAGTATCATCCGGTTTGGATCTTCCCCTTGTACAATGATGATAAAATATATGAAACAATGCACCTTGAGAGAGAGAAAAGATTAAAGCCCTTGGTCTTGTTGGTCCTTAAGGTAAAAGGAGTTGTTTGTCCACCTTTATTGTTCACCTTGATCTTGCAGGTATGCGGGTTGTCTTCTTGTGACCCCTTTGGTTGACTCATGGTTCATTATCTTACTTGGTCCTAGCACTCTTATTATGTGTACCTTGGTTATGATGACTCTTACCTTATGAGTTTTATTATGAGACCTTTGGACCATTTAATATAAAATCATTGGACCATTTACTTTATGGTTGGACGATTTGTTGTTTATGATTTTATTTTATCTTTGTACCACTTTATGTTTGATTTAACTATATGACACCCTTAGGACCTTTTGTACACTATCCTAAGTCATTTCTATTTTATGACTTTATTTTATAAAATCATTTGACCATTTTATTATATTTACCTTTGGTCCTTTGGTTATGATTTGGACCATTTTATGAACCATCTATTTTAAGGTTTTATATGGTTAATTTATTTTTTATATAGCCACGACACTTATAAAAGCACTATTCTCATTGAATTTGTATCTCTTTGATGCTACACGTGATCGTGTTTACTCCGCGAGCGTGACTGGGTATTTATTCTCCACTAGCGTGACTGGTCCATTGCATGCTCGTTCTCTTCCTCATCCACGTGATCTTGTAGCGTGTCTCACCACTGCTCCGCGTGGCTTCTGCGTTACTGGTCTTCCCGTATTTTACCACTGATCTGCGTGGCTTCTGCTTGACTGATCTATGACTGGTCTATCCCATGTCTCTTCTCAACCCACATGACTGTAGACTCCTCATCCGCCTGCATTACTGTACATTGGCTCCGCCAACGTGACTGTATATTGGCTCATCCTTCAGACCGCATGATTGTACATTGCTCCTTCTCCCACGTGACTGTGTATTGCTCAAAAACTCCAACAGCGTGACCATTCCTTCTAATTGCTCAGCATGATTGTTCTCCACGTATTGCTTTCTCTATGTGACTGTGGGTTCTTCATGACTGCTTTTGTACCATCGTGATTGTGGGTTACTTGTGACTATATACTGTTTAGTATGACTCTATCCTCACCGTGACTCATAACTCTACCTTCAGCGTTAGTTGTGACTGTATATTCAAGGTTGCTTGTGATTGTATATTCAGCGTTACTTGTGACTGTATATTATACCTGTCAGGGTGACTGTGTAAAAGCATGACTGTGAGCCTCTACAAAAGTATGGTTGTATGACTGTGTGTCTCTGCACAGTGTCATTGTCTTCTTACTAGCATGAATATGTGTCCTTTGACAGCGTGACTGTACTGGGTATGATTGTGTTGATAAAGTCTGGGTATTTGATTAAAGTGTCTCTTCCTGTTGACTAAGATTCTGAGGTCTCTATCCTTCTGCTTTCACCCTCTCTCAAGGTACGACATTTGTTTACCAAATTGACTTGTCTCTTCTGTGACAAGATCAACATAAAGTATTTGAGTATAAGGCTAATTCAAATGATGGTTATGATTCTTTACTGCTGATATCTCCAGTACATTATTTATCATTTTGTTACTGTACATGGCATTTGATGAATCTCAATGACCAACTTTAATGCAGTGATCAATGGTGTGTTAAAGTTGAAGGAGATAAAAATTATGTTTAATTCTTATTGCAGTTTAAATTGATGGAGCAGTACTATTCTGGATCTTGTTTTATATTTATGTTCATGCATTAAAGTTTCTTTCTTATGTTAAAAACTATCCTAACCCTAAAACTTTAACAATCTCCCCCTCATGAAGAAGTTAGTGCCACTTCACCATCACAGGAGGTTCAATTGGATGATGTGATTGAGAGAATTGAAAAAGTAAATCTTGAAGAGAATGAAGCACAATCAGTTGAGCAACCTAGACCCTCACTTGAAGTTCCAAAATGGGTCATGAAGACACTTGAACTTGTTCATCTTGATGAAGTTGGGAAGACAAGAACCAAAAGTTTGACAAGACAAGAAGATGGATGTGATATAAATGATATGGATGTTCCATATGATTGTGAATTGAATTTATCAACTGATCTTGAACTGACTTCCTTTGAAGAAGTTGCTTCCCATGATGAGTGGAAAGAAGCCATGCAAAATGAATATGATGCTCTCATCAAGAATGGCAATGTTCCCCCAAGTTTCCGGGACGGGGGGACGCAGGAGCGGGGAAACGCACATTTGGGACGCGTGGAGACCACCCCCAAATTTAGGGAAATTCAGGGGGGACGTGGGGACGTCTCTAAAATTATAAATTTAGAATAAAATATAAAAAATAATAATTTATTTGATGTATATTCAATATTGTGCAATGTAAATACTAAATATATTGATTTATTTTCTAAGTAGTACCAAGTAGGGATTGCTAAAAGTGAAAGTAATGGGAAAACATTAAAAAAAAAAATTCTTAGGGGCATGGTGGGGGGAAACGTTTTGCCAGGAGTCCCCAAGTCTCCGGGACGCAGGAAACGTGGAAACGCGTCCCCGACCCTGCGGGACGCGTCCCCGTGGAACACTGAAGAATGGGACATGGAAGTTGGTGGACCCTCCATTTGGAACCAAACCAATTGGCTACAAGTGGGTCTACAAAAGCAAGTACAAATCAAATGGCTCACTTGACAAGCATAAGGCGAGGCTTGTGGAAAACATTGAAGCAAAAAGGTTTTACACAAATAAAGGCATTGACTATGTAGACTCTTTTCCCTACAACAAAATGGGCTACCATTCATACTCTATTGGCTTTGATTGCACTGAATGGGTGGAAACTTCACCAAATGGATGTGAAGGTTGCTTTCTTAAATGAAGACTTGAAAAAAATGTCTTCATGTCTCAACCAAAAGGTTTTGTTGTGAAGGGACAAGAATAGAAGGTACGCAAACTTATCAAATCTTTGTATGGCCTGAAACAAGCACTTCGCGCATGGTACAAAAAGTTAACTGAGTATCTTTTAAATTTGAATTTCAAACACTTTAATCTCGATGATGCAACATTGTTTGTCAAGAAAATTGAAAGATTTGTTATAAATCTTGTAGTGTATGTAGATGATCAATTGATGACAGGGAACAATCAAAGCTACATTGCATCCATAAAGAAAGATTTGAGAAATGCCTTTGAGATAACAAATTTGGGACATCTTCATTACTACTTGGGAATTGAAGTGACTTAGAATCAAAGTAAATATTAATCTCCCATAAGTACATTGAAGAGTTGTTGAACAAGTTTGGCATGACACAGTGTAACCCACTCTTTACTCCAATGGTACAGAATTTGAAGCTCGCATCAAAAGAAGAAAATGAATTTGAGAATGCAACCAAGTAAAAACAGCTTGTGGGGGGTCTTATCTACCTTACCACCACTAGACCAAATATTTCATTTGTTGTCGGTATCCCTTCCAAGTTCATGCAAAAATCCTATGAAGGACATTGATCTGCCACAAAAGAAGTTCTAAGATACTTGAAAGGGACTCAAGACTATGGACTCAAATATTCTAACGTGGATGACTTCAAACTAAATAGATATTCTGATTTATCCTTTGATGGTGATAAATAGACTAGAGTGTCTACTTCAAGCTACTTCATGAGTCTTGGCTCAGCAGTTATTCTCCAAGAGATCGCGCAAACATTCCATTCCAACAAATTCCACAACAAAGGTGGAATATGTGGCTACAACAGAAGCAACAACAAAGATTATATGGCTCAAGAAAAAACTTGACGATTTGCAATAGAAACAGGTGAATTCTACTCCTCTTCTAGTTGACAACACTTCTGCAATCAAGTTGATCAAGAATCCTAGATTCCATAATCGAGCCAAGCACATCAACACAAAGTACCATCTAAGTCAATATTATGTAGAGGTTGAGGCTATGCATTTGGGACATTGTTCCACAAGTGAGCAAATTGCAAACATCTTCACTAAAAGTCTTGGAAAAGAAAAACTTGAGAAATTCAAAAAGATGGTTGGATACACAAACACCCCTTCGGATTAAGGGGGGAATGTTGGATACCTAATCCTACAGAATTATGGTATATTGTAATTGTTAAAACTAATTAGATTGTGAAAAGGCTAATTGGTCTGAGGTAACAATCAGCAACCGTGAGCAAGAGCTTTTCTTAGGGTTTTCAAATGGGAACTCCTGGAGGGGACTCCTCCCCCTCCATCTTGTAGTGGGCGAACGAGGCTGGGAAAGGAGCGACAAAGAACCACACAAAAGGAGGACCACAGAGCAGCGATGGGGAAGAGAGCGGCGGCCAAGATTGGAGTGGAATGAGACGTCGACAGGGTAGGTGTCTACCAAGAGTTGTTGAAACCCCGTACCTCCAGATCCGCTCGGATAAACTAAGAGAACGAGTGTAACAATGGAAAGAGAAAGCCCTAATCAAAAAATTCATAGGAATTTGGCCTAAGGAAAGAGATCTTCTCAGGTGGATCAAGGTGACATGGAACCCTAAGGGCCATTATGACCTGCACTTGGGTTCGAAGGGCTTTTTCATAATCATATTTTCCAACCAAGAGGACAGATATCAAATCTTGGAAAGAGGACCATATTTCTTCTTTTCAAGAGGACTGTACCTACACGCATGGAAAGAGCGTTTTAACCTAGACAAAGAGGACATGAGAATTGCCCCAGTTTGGATCTGCCTATAATCACTAACATACGAATATTGGGAGCCTAAAATCCTACAAGATATTGGCAACACCCTGGGCAAATTCATACACTTCTTTTGCTCAAAACTGTGTTTACATGGATCTATCTCGGGAGCTGCCTAAGGCAATCAATCTGACCTAAGCAAATGAGGGTTGGGTTCAGCCCATCAACTATGAATATCTATCGTTCAGAAGTAGGCAATGCCATGAGTAAGAACATCTTAGTCGAGATTGTCCTCAAAATCGCCTAACCTCGGTCAATCCCCAAGTAGCTAGAGAGAATGGAGGTGATGAGGGTTTTACTCAGGTGAACAATAGATGGAGGCAATGGCAGAGAAATTACCTCCTGAAACATCTCCATCCCTCCCGAAGTGCCAGGAAGAGCAACTAGAGGAAATGGAGGATGATCAACAAGAGAAAGCAAAAGATATGGATATGGGAGAAATAGATCTGCATGTGATCGAACAAGAACGTAACAAGAAGGGAAAGGGTTTTGTTCCAAGCAAACAGATAGAACTACTGCAAGCAACCATTCTGAAGACAAAGGCTAAGGGCAGCAAACGAAAACAGCCGAAAGAAGGAGAAAAGAGAGGAAGAAAGACCAATAAACAGAAAATTGCAGAGGTGGGAACAAGATTAGTGGAATCAGGAAAGTATCCTACAATCAAGGCAACCTTCTCTGAAGTCAAAAGAGTTTCTCAACGAAGGTTATAACATGGAACATTCGCGGGGTGAGTCGCCCACACAAAATTAAGACGCTAAAAAATAAGTTGTGAATGGAGAAACAAGTAATAGTTTTTTTTGCAAGAAACAAAATGTGGAGCAAAGGTTATGAAGGATATAGGGAATAGAGTTTGGAAAGGTAGTGAAACAATGGCAATTGATGCTCATGGAACAGCAAGAGGCCTAGCAATTCTCTGGCGCCCGAAAGAGGTCTGCTTAACAAACTTCTGGGGCACAAGATTTTCCTTATCTACAGAATTCCAGATCTCTAATACTTTAGTGAGAGGAGTCCTTACGAATGTGTATGGCCCAAGTATATTTCCGCAAAAGGAAGCCATCTTGGAAACCTTGTCTTCTGCAGCAAGCTGGATAGGAGACAAATAATGGGTAATAAGTGGAGACTTTAACTTGATCACCTCCCTCGAGGAGAAAAAGGGAGGGAGCGAATCTTAGGTGCAACCAATGAGGCCTTTAAAGAATTCATAGAAGAGAATCAGTTGGTGGATCTAGAAATTGGAAATGGGTGATTCGCCTGGAACAACAAACGAGGGGGTGAGCACCACGTGGATTCTAGGTTGGATAGATTATAATCTCAAAAGGATTAGCCAATGGGGGCAGTGATTTGACAGCTCGGGGCCTTCTGTCTGCAGGCTTTGCCATTAGTCGGTCTGCCTCTTGTGGGATGGGATTGGCCCCTCAATCAAAAGTCCTTATGGCTTGAACATAAGGACTTTAAATCATTAGTCCAACAATGGTGGGAGGAGTTGGATACTCCCAGGGGAACATGAATGTACCAATTCCAACAAAAATTGAAAGCCCTAAAAGAAAGGATTCGTACCTAGAACAAGGAGTAATTTGTAAATATCTTCTAGGACAAAAAGCGCCTAATGGAGCAACTAGAGGAGATACAAAGGGAAGGAATGAACAATGGATATGATGAGGTGTTAAAGCAGCAGGAAAGTCAACCTTGGAGCAGCTCAATGCCCAAGAACGAAAGGAGGAAATATACTAGAAACAAAAATCAAGGAACCAATGGCTCCAAAAGGAAGAACACAACACCAAGTTTTTTCACCAATCTGTTGTACAAAATAGGCAAAGGACTAGATTAAATAGATTTCAGAAAAAGACAGTGCAATATGTGGAAACAAGGGAGGAAATGGAAAAAGAGTCGATCAGTTATTTTGGAACCATAATGAAGGAAGATAGGGCTAAGAGATCGAAGCATATAGCAAAGTAACCCAGCACATCCCTTCTTTGATAACCCTTGGACAGAACGATCTCTTAAATAAACTAGTGGAGCTGAGAGAGGTCAAGGAGGCGGTTCATCAAATGGTGGATGGGAAAGCTCCTAGTATGGATGGTTTCACAACAAACTTCTTCCCCCACTTCTGGGATCTCTTCAAGTTGGACATTTGGCGAACTATGGAAGATTCTAGACAAGTCAGAGGGTTTCTCCAGACATTCAATGCAACATTCATGACCCTCATTCTGAAATATGATGGGCTTGACTCTCCAGGTAAGTTCTAACCTATAGCCCTATGTAATGTACTCTATAAGATCATTACTTAAGTCATTGCTAACCGACTCAAATGTATCCTGCCCACTTTGGTTGCCCTGCAAAAATCGTGTTTTGTGGAAGGTCGACAGATTCTTAATGGGGTCATTTTGATTCATGAAGTGATCCACTCCTTGAAGGTTACAAAGAAGCCAGGAATGCTTCTCAAGTTGGATATCTCTAGATCCTATGATAAGTGAAGTTGGCAATTCATGAGAGAAATGCTCAAGGCCTATGGCTTCAGACAAGAATGGATTGCTTAGATAATGAACACGACCTCTTCTGAATTCTTCTCTATCCTTCTTAATGGATCGCCCACTAAAACTTTCAGTCTCTCACGAGGTATTTGACAGGGGAATCCTTTATCTCCTTTCCTGTTCATTCTAATGATTGAAGGTCTTAGTCAGCTGATCAAAGTTATGACAAAGAACAATGAACTCAAAGGGTTGAATCTTCACAATGGTGCTAACAAACAAACTCACCAGCAATTTGTTGATGACACAATGCTAATGGGCCATCCTTCTGTCCAAGAAGCTAGAGCTTTTAAGAAATGCCTATATACATTCTCGAAAGCCTCGGGTCCAGAAATTAATAATGGAAAGTCTCAGGTTTTCTCTTCAATACTTCCAGGGTTTCTCAAAGGAATGTAATCTAAATCTTGGGATTCCAAGGGAGCTCCCTTACTTCGAAATATCTAGGGGCCCCTTTGGCGGAGGGGGTAATTAGAAAAGTCTCATGGGCAGATTTACTGGACTGAATGAAAAGGAAGTTGTCTAACTGGACTTTTAGACCTCTCAATCTTGCTAACAGATTGATCCTCATCAAATCAGTGCTTCAAGCGATGCCTATCTATCTATTTCCTGTTATGGCAGCCCTAAGGCTATTTGTTTACTATTATGGCAGCCCCTAAGGTTGTCCTTAAAGAGATGAGAAGTATTCAACGCCAATTCTTGTGGGGTGGAAGCCTTGATAAACACAAGCGAGAGCTGATCAATTGGGATAAAGTATGTAAACCAAAATCCCACGGGGGTCTTGGTCTTAGAGATCCAAAAAAGAAAAGTGAGGTTTTGGGGGCTAAAATCTAGTGGAATTGGGTAAACCTACAAGGCTGAAGCTTGGGCAGAATTATGGCACATAAAATATGCTCAAGATCAGCCAAAAAAGGACCTCATAAGGTTTAATGAAGAGAAACAAGAATCGCATATCTAGAAGATATCCCTCGACAACAAAAGTACCATACAAGACCACAACTTTTGGGAAATTAAAGATGGGAAGGCAACAGATTTTTTGGAAAATTCATGGCTAAAGATGCCCAGACTCTCTAGTTAGATTAATATCCAAGCGAGCCAAGTGAGAGCTGCAGAGCTAAGGCTTATCAAGGTCAACCAATTCCGATGGATAGGGTCGAAAGAAAGAGACTACCATGAATGGAACCCTCCCGAATGGTGGAATGAGAGATTCCCTAAAGAAGAGATTCCTAGGATCCAAGATGCCCTCTAAGATAGATGCAAAAGGATCCAAAATGATCCAGATAAGCTGAGGTGGGGTTACTCGACAAAAGGTATTTTCAACACCAAGGAAGCCTATGAGCTCTGGACCAATCAAGGGGAGGTGCAAGCAGAAGAAATATGGAAAAAGGTATGAAGGTTAGACCCTTGGCCCAAAGTGGCTACTTTCCTATGGTTAATTATATATCAATGAATTTTAACAAGGGAGAATCTTAAAAAACGTGGCGCGGTTGGCCCATCACAATGTCTAATGTGTAACTGCAAGGAAGAAATTATGGATCACCTCCTCGACTCTTGCCCCTTTGCAGTGTTTTTAAAACCGTGAAAACCGGAACCGAAACCGACCGTTTTGACCGACCAACCGAAGTGGAAAGTTAAACCGGCAGCAAACCTGGATCGAGCACTAGTTCGATAACGAACCCACAGGCCCGAAGCTTGAACCAATCGATTCGTTACCAAATTGATCCAAACCAGTGAAGTTTGTCAATAATCGCTCGGATCAATCTGCACTCATCCTCTATGCGCTGAACAGGTGGATGACATATATGCTTTCAGCGTTTCCCCTCCTCCCATTTTCTTCACACATCCTCTCATGGTCATATATTCGTGAGTCCATTGAAGGTTGCCTCTTGCAGCATCAAGGATCCGGGAGTTGGAGCTAACTGTTGTACGCTTGGAGCATGAGCTGGCAACGATTCAAGCTTCAGGATTTGTATGTCGATTGTGCCTACCTATAGCATGTGAGTTGTGACTGTGAGACTAAAGTCTGAGATGTGAATGTGGGATGCAGCTAGGAGTGTGGCTTGTGCCTTGTGGACTTAATTGTAGACTGTAGAGTCTAGACTTTGCATAGTATGTCTCTAATGGATTGAAATCAGAGCTTGGAAAGTTAGTTTTTTTCCCATTAAAATTGTACTTTTTTGTATTTTTGAATAGTCAGGTTCATTGAAATCAAACCGATCTGGTTCATTACCGGTTCTAGTTCCGATCCAAGTAGACCCTCGACCGATTTGACTCCTGGTTCTGGTTTTTAAAACATTGGATCAAACTACATACACGGGAAGCCAAACCAAACACTAAGGGATTGGGATGTCAAAGCCTTCGAAAACCCCATTGTTGACTACATGTGGCTCATGTTCCCCGGATTCCTATTGTGGGATGTTTGGAAGAAAAGAAATCACGAGATTTTCTACAACAAGATTACCAATGTACAAACAGTCTAGAACAAAGTTGAAACTCATATTCAATGAAACAATGAAAATCACCAAATGGGATGAAAAAGATTGGGAAATGGGAGATCTAGAGACAATAATTATCGCAGAATGGGGCTTAAACAAAGCCAACCAAGGCCGGGTTCGGTGGAAAACTAAGATCGGTGTTCAAGATAGCCTAGCAGTTTGGTCCCCTCCCCCGGCAGGCTATTTCAAGATAAACTTTGATGGTACCTCTAAGGGAAACTCGGGATCCGCAAGTTTTGGTGGGGTAGTTAAGAATCAAGATGGTCACATTCTGCAAATATACCATGGGTATATAGGCAATGGTTCAAACAATGGTGCGGAGTTCGAAGGACTTCTTTACGGTCTCAATCTAGTAGCTCGTAACGGTTGGGAGCCAACCGTGGTCGAAGAAGACACCAAAGTCATCATACAAATGGCAAAAAAGCTACAACATGGACAACGAGCTTCCAAGGTGGCTGAGAGCTAGAAGATGGTCTATAGGGTGGAACCGAAAGCTCAGTTGTCCAAACCCCATGCATGGACCTTCGTCCATGTCAAGTGTGACGATAATAAAGTCGTTGACCACATGGAAAATGAGGGGGAAGGTAAGAAAGGCCAAAGTAAGGAAGGTCAGCTGGCAAGTTTTGGTCATGATGAATGGGTTAACCAATGCGCCTAGCTAATAGCCCAAGACACTCGACGCTTGCGGGAGGAACGAGATGATGCGAGTCACTTGCATGATGTTTATGTTAGGACCCACGTGGATGGAACAACCGCCACCGAGAACAATCACTACCCACCTCCTACGGGCAACATTCATACTAACCGATATAACACCCAATGAAGTGATCAATAACAGATAATAATGAGGAGATGTTATGGCAATGTCCTCGAACTGAGGATGATGCACACTAATCTAATGCAAGAAGACAAGATATCTGCAAGGATTGTCCTACGTATTGATGAGTAGGGTATTTTAATGATGGGAGCAATTAGGAATTGGAATGTCTGGAACTCTATAAAGATGAAATGAAAGCCCGATCTAAACTGCAAGCTTCTCAATTGTATCACCTTTCTCAAGCTTTTGTGTAAGTTAAATAGGAAAAACCAAAGTGTAGAGGGTCGATCTTCCCCTTGGCAAAGAATTATGGCTCCCAAGGGGAGGAAATATAAGGAGGTCGTGAAGGAGAGGAAAGGTAAAAGTGTGCGGATTACCCGTGAGCAAAAGAAGGCTTTTCAAGCGGCGAAGTTCTTCCGAGACAGAATCCCTCCCACCATCAAAGGGGAAATCAAATGAGTGGAAAAATAACTGTGGGAGTAGGTGAATGCCCTCGATGTGAGGAAATCAGAAAGGAAGTGGTAGAGTAGGTTCAAGACCCGGGGTCGACTGCAAGTTGTCTTTTCGCTTATGACTGAATCGTCGTCACCTATTGGGTTATGAGGGGCTCCTCTCTCATGTGCTTATGGAACGTAAAAACAAAGTTGTTGGTGATGTGGAACTTGCGCACGCATGTAAGGAGCATAACCTCATGTTGAGCCAAAATGGGTATTTAACTTTACCCTCATGTTGTTGTTGCTAGAGTTGGCCCGTCGACTCCAGGCGAGACTGCTCTGAGTATGGCACTGGGAATTGGAGGCTCAAATGATGATGGGAAAGAAGGGGGATCTGGCCTCCGCCCTAGGCGCCTGCGTTGTTTTGTCCCCCACTCTAGGGAGGAGTCGCCCAAGGGACACTGATGTCTGCCTCTCGTACTTTCTTTCTATCATTTGGGCTATATATTTTCTTTACAGTCGTTTATGGTTGTCTATAAGCTTTAGAAATGTTACTGGTTGGTTTGGGATATATTATGCAACATTGTCGGCTATGTAATGGGTGGGGTAGAAGGTCTCAGTTTTGATGACAATAATTTCTTACAAGGTAAATAAGCAATTTAGAGGATTCTGAGATGACTATCAGGTTGTCATGTTGTCTATGAACCGGCAAGGCCCTATAATTTGAATGTCATGTACTTCTTTTTGAAATAGTAATATAATGTCTTACTTACAAAAAAAACTAATTAGATTGTATTTTCAGTTTTCTAATAATAATCTGAAACAAAGAGTCATTGAGAAGTCCAAAGGACCTCTTGGAAGATGAAATCCAAAGGTCACCTCTCATGTATCAATATGGCATTCACATTAATGCAAAAATAATCCAACTTAGAGTTTCCAAGGCCTGTCAAGGAGAAAGCATGTAAATATGTAAAGAAGAAAGCAAAAGCAAAGACTAGCAAGAGTTGACAAAGTTGTCTCAATCCAAGGGATATGAGTTCATGTAAGCTAGATTGGATTACTGTGTGGTGGGTTAGATTATGTTTTGGTTAATAATTTTAATTTACATGTCAGTATTGTTGGTTTTCTATAAATCGTGATTTGTAATTAAATCAAAATGTCCTTTTTCATACATAAAATTGAATTTACCACCAAAAACAGTGGAAAATAAGTCCTTCATGTCATTTTTACTCCAAGAGCGAGACTCAAATCACCAATAAAATCATCATTGATAAGTTTGGTTGACCAATTGTGTTAGCATATGAATTAGTTGGTTATTCAAGAAGTTGGGCTTGAGAACCATTTGATCACTCAATTGACAATGGAATTTATATTAATTGATGGAAAGTCTTGTGTATTGTCATAAAGCAAATAGATCAGTATAAAGTACCAATTCAATGTCGAAATCAAACCTACCTTGCATCTACCTTGTGGGACTTTGTATTACACAAAACCAAGTCCGTGAAATTATGAAATGGCCAATTTCATTTGTTCTTTTGATAAAAAAGTTTTTTCGTTATCCAACTCCCTAGTGCAATTCCTGAGATCGATACTCAAACACAAGTAGGAGATAATGAATCTCAAAAGAATCATGAATCATTCATGACAATGGAGAAGTTCAATGAGAAAAGAATAATGAACTTCAAGAAAACGAGACTATGAAAGGGAGGCATGTAAACATGGTATAACTAGATGTGATAATCCACATTTTTTAAAGCTAGTGAGATTGGTGTTTTATAACTAATCTATACCCATCTTAACTTTGGATCTATCAAGTGCCCTCAACACTTTCCCTCATTTCGACGATGGAACATAAATCCTATATTTTTCAAGGCACAAGGTCAATGCAACAGCAAGACACAAAGTCATTACAACAATATTCTCATCATGAGCTAAACATGTCACTTACAAGAATAGAACCTAGGTGGGGAGGATAACATTACATCCCACAACCACTTGAGCTAGACCTAATTGACAATGTATATGTGTGTGCATGTACACGTCGACATGGAATGGAGTGATTGAATATCATTGATATTTATTGATCTTTTGACCACTATAGATGAGCGAGCTATGAGTGTCCTCTTGATTCTGAGAAAAGGAAGGGTTGGATATTTTTTTTTATAGGCAATAGCTTTTAGCTTGGACTCGAAGATGGAAAACATTCTTTTTTGTTAATAAATAGAAAATAGGGGTGCCAACTTAGGGAAAAATAAGTTTCTCTCAACAATCAATAATATAGGGGCGAGGTCTACAGTATACTTCTTGTTTTAGCTCAATCAATTGTTTCCAATGTTGTTGTGCATATGGCAAGTTCCATGCCAATACGTGCCCCATTTGAATTCCCCTGGTTGAGGTGCATTAGTATACGCTGACAGGTTTACTAGAGATGCCATCCACAAATGTGGGGAAGCACACACCCACACCCACACATATTAATCCAATCTGACTTTCGAATGAATGTTTATATACTTGGCTATTGAATGGCAGTAGAATTAAAGATCCTTCTGTTGAAAAGGAAAGGCTGTCCTCAGGTTTGTTAGTAGTGTATATCGAACAGTAGGCAGTAGAGCCACCAGGCTCGGGAAGAAATCAATAAGAATGATAAATGTATAATCCGATTTCTCTTTTAGAAATACTGAATATAATATTTTTCATGTAAAAATAATTAAAATATAACACACACACATAAGTTGAGTTGCTCAAAATATGGAAATGCATACTAGTTTCAGAAATGGAAATGCCTGTAAATGCAATGCCCCCAAAACAGGTACGTCTGGGTAACTGTGGTACATAAAGATAGATATAAATATATATAGTTATTTTTAAATGACACAATATCTTGCAAGAAAATAAGACGTTAATTTGTTTCATTTTCCATCAATTAGGGTTTTTTAAACTTCCTATATGTTCTACGCCCCTCATGGGCACTTGAGCATTTCCAAGTTCCCACGAGATTACGACATAGTACACAGGCATTTAGAAGTTTCATGTTACAGATATATATGTGTCTATATGTATTAAACCCACCTTTTTCAATGTATTTCTTTTACTATTATATATGCCCAACCTATGCCATCTCACCATTACATTACCAGGCTGTAGAAAGTGCCTCTGAACGCAATAAAGGGGAGTAATACCATACAAAACAAATTAATCAATCTTGAAATTACAAAAATGTTGCTTTTGGGATCCCTTGTTGTTAACGTAAATTCGCCTGAAGAAAGAATAACTAAAATCAACAAGTTCTTGACTCAAGATTCTAGACCTACTCAATGGTGGGCTTATATAAGTTGCTTGGGAAATGATTGTGAAAGCCTATATGTAGGAGCTAGATCTTATACTCTTGCCCAACTTGCATCGGTAGGTAATGGAAGGGCTATGTTGAAATAATAATCTCTTTCAATGTTCTCTATAAATGGAAGACAGTTGCTTTCCTTCCAATTATATTAATTTAATATCAAATTTCTTCAAAAAACAATTAAATAAAAACCCCGTTCGATCCCCATACCATGGGGTATGCATGCAATCGCGGTGCGGCTAATCGTTGTGATATCTAACAGTTAACTGGTCCTAGGTTATTTTTCCTGGTTAGTGTATCTCTAAAGGACTTGCACTACAAAGATATTCCTTTGTTCGAAAAATAAATACCTGGGCAGCTTCATTGGTGGCAGTCCTGGTCCACACGGCAATCTTTTCTTGTCTAGCTCTCACACTTGCCACAGCACCACAAATCTCATCACCTTCGTCAAATTGTTCACCGATCATGGCCAACAGCTGCAATCAGATAAAAAAAAACTTTAGTACCAAACTTGAATCTGCAAAACAAATGCTTATACACGCACATATAGAGTTGACATTTACAGTATTAAGCCATAGTTGATCCAATCCAGCCTTGCCGCCCCGGGTGTTAGTGGCAGTCCACTTTCCTCCATGGGCACATGTAAGGTCCTCCCACTTGGGCTCTATCCCCGCTTTAAAGCAGTGGAAATCTGCCCCGGAGGGCAGCTTGCTCGGCAAAAAGACGTTGTTGTATAAACTGCACAGCGTGATCGGAAGGATACGGGATATGAGGAAATGGTAGAGAAAACCTTGATGAACCCCTCATTTTTTTAGCATTTTGAAGATCTGAAAAAACTTACCACCAGAAATCTTCGACCGTCTTGAAGGTGTACACCGAACGAAGAGAGCTACCCCATGCTGCCGACTTGGATTTTCCAGAGGGATTGTCGAACCAGAAAGTCCATGCATTCTCCAATGGGTGCTTCTTGCCGCCGTCGATGGGCCTCTCTATCATCTTAACTTCACCGTTCTGGGGTTCTTCTTGCGCCATTCTCCTATCTTCGCTTGAAACTAAAGCCCTAATGGTATTGATATCGTTGGCAGGTTGTGTTTGTATCAACGACTTTGCCCACTCCAAACATAAATACTGTGCCTTTCAATGCCCGAAACCCAAACCTTTGATTCGAAGTCCTTTTTTAGCAGTTGGATACTCACCAGCGTAGGTTCTGAGTTTGATTTTCATGGGACGGTGGTACTAAGTTTACGTCTTTGAATCACATTAGGTATCATGTGTAAAATAAGGAAAATAAGGAAGGTGTCTAGATTTGTTTATATGATAAATATGGATTTTTGTTGTTTATGAAAAATTAATGAGTGTTTAATAACATAATATGTTATCTTAGATATGAATTTGGGTGGAGAGTAACAATATTATTCCCAACCACCCAATTTTTAAAGATGTTTTAAAAAAACTATTTTTAAAAAAAAATAATAATATAAAATAAAATGGTGTCAAATTTTGTTGGTTCATTCGGTTAAGGAGTGGGTATTGTTAGAAAGGCTACCTGGGTTCAAACCCCTTAGGGGTGAGTTAGTTGAGAGAAGACACCCAAAAATCCAACCATGTTAAGGGTTGGTTTGTCCCAAACCGGGTGCGATCCCAAGTGAATGCCCCTGGGTTGCATTATTGTTAGTTTTGTGATAAGGTTGATCAAATATAATAGTTAAAAAATTTGATAAAAGTGTAATATATATATATGTTACTATAAATATAAATAACCTAAAGGTTAATTTAAGAGGTCATTCTCAGTGTTATGTTAGTTTTGTAATAGCAATAAGTAGTTTTGTAATAGCAATAAGTTTGTGGCGAAACATACCTTGGATATGTATTATGTATATTAATATCAATATAGATTTTTTTTGGTTCTCACTCAATAAAAAAAACTATAATAAGATTAACTATCTAATCATATTTATATTTACTTTTAATGAGTTTTTCTAAAGAAAAAGACCTTTTTTCCTGTTATTTTATTAAATCAAAGAAAAAAAATTTACATATCAAGATCGAGCTTCGAGCTTTCATACTTCATCCTTCATACAGAATACTCCCTACTAAATATTGTTATCCTTTTCTCTTACTACACTAAGCATTTTCATTGCATATATCCCAAATCTTTCAACAAAACCGAAAGTTTAAAATAAAAACTTTACTTCAAAAACTTTCTTAACAAAAACTAGCCATATTTGTTATGGTGGCCTCTCCTTCATTTAGCATAAGCCCCTCCAAATACTCTTGATACCGCATCAAACCAACCTTGAGATTAATAGCTTATTTAGAAAGATTATCAACAATCAAATTGAAATATCTTGAAACATGTTTGAATGAGCTCTAAACGAAGAAGCTTTTTAAAAGCTTAATTCTCTGACACCGTTGTTTAAGCACCAGAACCTGTAAATTATAATTGCCATTGATCCACTCTATTATCACTTTCGAGTCCCAAAAAATATAGATATCTGAGATCCCAATAAGAGTAGCAAATTGTAATAGTCCCCACAAACTGAACAGTTCAACTTTAGTGTTTGATCCCTTTCCTCCACCCATACTTAAAGTAAAATGATGTTCCTCATTTAATTTAAGAACCATTCGACATCCGCAAGCGTAGTTTGATGAAGCACCATCAAAAAAACCTTCAACACACAAAGTAGAAATATATGGAGGGTATAACCTTTTAGTCTTCTTTGAAAGATGCATATCCATATATTCTTTAAAAAGACTAATGCCTTTTATCCCACAGATCATTACATTGGGTGATATATTTTGAAAAACAACCTTATTTCTTGTAGTCCATGTGGACCAAGAAATAAAAATTGGAAGCAGACTATATAACTCATATTCATTGAACCAATTAGAAAGGAATCTTCCAGATCCACAAACCGCCACTCACAATTGATGCCCAGCAAATATTTAGCCAATGACCAAAACTTTTCTGCAAAATAAACAGTTGACAAAAATATTTAAGATGGTTTCACTCTCTTGTTTACACAAAAAACAATAACTTGGGTATTGCCAGTCCCTCATAAGATTCTGTCAAGTTAAGAGCTTGTTTTTTAGAGCTAACCACCAAAAGAATTTTAGTTTTTGTGGAATATTCCAATTCCACAACTTTTTAAACCACCACTGATATCCTCCTTAATCCAGTTTTTAGAAATAAAGTCATATGCCAACTTTGCACTAATAATCCCAATTGTTTTGTTCTCTGTCCAAGTTAGTTTGTCATCATCAACCTTCAGCTTAACCCCTTCCTCCTCCAGGACATCTATATATTTATCCCACTTCAATGCCCGATCACCTGTTAGATCCACATCTCTTGCATTCAACCAATATCCTCCCTTCAACACCAACCATTTGGGCCTCTTAATTTGATCAAGAATTTTAAAACCAATCATCTCTAAATGATCAAGAATTTCCTGAGGTAGTTCAAATTTCCTGAGGTAGTTCAACCGATTATTATCTCCTACAAAAGGATCCACCCCAATAAGAATGTTTTTTCCATTTCCAATATCCCAACTAATCCCCTTTTTTATCCAGTGAAAAACCTTAAGAAACTATTCCATATAATAGAAGCTCATTTTGGATTAATTTATGTCAGTGTAAACCAACTATTTATAGTCGTCTTCTTTAAATATTTAGTTATCATCACCATACTCCACAGACCATTGTCAAAAAGACATCTTCACATACTTTTTAAACAAAGTGCAGTATTAAAACCTGTCAAATTTTTAATGCCCCATCCATCCGTGTATTTAGGTAGAGCAAGTTATTCCCAAGAGGCCAGATGAAACTTTCTTTCATTACTTGTCCCTGCCCGCAAAAAATGAAATATTTTTGCTCTTATAATGTTGAAGATGGATTTTGGAAGCATAACTAGTGAACACCAAAAGACCGGAATACTTAGCAGGACTGCTTAGACTCATGTAAGTCTTCCACCCATAGAGAGAAATATGTAAGACCAATTAGCGATTTTTTTCTCAATCCTCTTAATCAACCACAACCAATCCTTCACACGACAATTATTTGGTTTTAAAATAAAACCCAAATATTTAAAGCCTTCCTCCATATGTTCAAACCTAAACTAAAAAATATTTTTAAGTTTTTTCAATGTCTCAGTCTGAACCTTGTGAGTATAGATGCAATATTATTCAGCATTGGCATCCATACTTGTATCATTACAAAATATTTCCAATATAGCATGCAAAGCCTTCCAATCTTCAATATTATCCAACCCAAAGAAACTCATATTATCTACAAAAAGCAAATGAGTAATTTTAACTTGTGCTGAGAATTTTATACCTTATAAGAGACCTTCTTTGCAGGCTTTAGTTGCCATTCTGCTTAGTCCTTAAATTATTAGTAGGAATAAAAAATGTGACATAGGGCAACCCTGCCTTAAACATATTGAGCTTCTAAAGAAATAAGTTGGAGATCCATTTATCAAAACCGCAAAATTTGTAGTTGTTACATGAGCCATGATCCACTTAACCACTTTAGCAGACAAACCAATCTTAGAATGTCCCAATTTACCTTATCGTAAGAGCCATGATCCACTTAACCACTTTAGCAGACAAACCAATCTTAGAATGTCCCAATTTACCTTATCGTAAGCCTTATCTAGATCAATTTTCATCACAATAGAGCTAAGATATTTTGTCTTTGTTGAATGTAAGCATTCATGTGTAACCCTAATAGCATCTAATATCTGTCTATTAGATAAGAAGCCAAATTTCTCCTTAGAAACAGACTCTGAAATCTTATGTTTAAGTCTGCCTGCGATCACTTTAGTCACCATCTTATATACAAAGTTGCAAAGTACAATAGGCCTGAAGCCTGAAAAAGTATATGGATTGTCCTTTTTGGAATAAGGGTAATAAAAGTATAATTTAGAAACCCTGTCATAAAATACTCTTTCCTGGAGAACTACGCAACTTCCAACAAATCATTACCCATGATATCAAAAAGCCAAAAACAACTCAACAGTCCAACCATATGGATCGGGGCTTTTGTATTTTGCAAAGAAAGATAAAACCTTCTTTATTTCATCAAGTGAAATAGCTTTACCAATCTCAAGGCCTTCTTCCTTGGAGAAAAAAGAAGGAATGTGCTAAAGAACCTATTGCTGCTGCAACTGCTTCCCCAAAATTTTTATATTTTAGGGCCCCTCCTTTTATTTTTAATTGAAAGATTACTTAGACTAGTTTTTTGTCTCTAAGGACTCCATCCTAAACACTTAGTTTTTCCCCAAAAGTTGAGCAAAAAACTTTTGGCTAAGTTAAACTCATGATTTTTCGCCAACACATCGGAGCAACTTGACCAGTTTCTCCAACGTATCGGAAGAACATAGCCAGTCTCTCCGATGTAGTTGGCTTGGACAAAATAAGTTTTTGGCAAAATATTGTTTCGGCATAACTCAGTGAAACGCGCTGACACTATCGAGTGTAACTCATGAGTCACCTCCGAAATGATCAGAGAGATTAGTGAATGGTGCTGTTATTAAAATTGGTCGAACTTTTCAGAGCAACTCGATGTTCTCCGCCGATACGGCCGCAATCAAAGCAATTTCACCAATATACAGAATTACAACAAAGCCAATCAGAAGAAACTCGTGAGTTTTCACCAATGCAGTCGAAGGCACTTGAGAATCTTATCGAATGCAAAGTTTCGGGTCGACTCGGAGTCGCACACCGAAGCGGCCGGAGAAGACTTGTGAGTTTTCTTCGAAGCACAAATCTTGAAACTTGCCAAAGCAGTCACATGTCCTGGGATCGGAGAAATTGGGGTAAGGATGTTGACATTATTGACAGAACATAAACAATATCGTCGAACCGGTCGAGTTAACTTAAAAGTGTGTGCCGATATTGTCAGCATCACAAACCTTGCTGTTGCGACCAAAATTGCATCGCGTCGAACGACGTTTTGCTACCCACCGTATTCAATGCTTCAACCACCACATTAAAGTCACCAACAACAGCATTTATGACATTTTTTATCGTTTTTATAAATAAACAGACAAGTTCATTTGTTTTCTATCCCACAAACGTCGTTTTGGAAATAAACTAATCGACGAAAGACACTTGGAGCTCTTGTAGTCAGCCCAACCCGCGTCCATTCTACAGTTGACAAGTAGGCACCTTATCTATGAAATCTTTTGTTTTTCCCTTTTATAAAGGTAAAGCTTTTGCATTGTCAGCATGGTAGGAACACCATAGTTTTTAAGTTAGGGCATTTCCTTCCCTTTATTATCTGTTCCACTGCTTCCATACCTGGTAAGCGCGGCCATGGTATGGGTCTCATGGCCTAGGTTTTTTTTCTTTGCGTTTTGTGCGGCCTAGAAATTATCACGCTTGAACTTGGCCTTGTCATTGTTCTCATGCCATAGCTGATAGAACGCGAACCTATTTAGGGTATAGGTTTTTCCTGGGCCAGTCAACATTTTAATCCATCTTTCGTAGAGTTTTTCTCGGGGTCATATTCGAGTCGGTTCTTATGATTTTCAACCTCGTAAGTGGATGGAGAAAGGGCGAAATGGGTTGCATGTGGGGTTTAGGGATTTTTTTATAAACACTCTACTCTATCGAGGCCACCGTACCCGACGGAGGGAGGAAGAAGGATGAGAAATCCCCTGTATCCATATGCAACAATGGTTAAGTACACAACACTAGATACGCATTGGAGGACTTTGACCTCAAACCCTATACCCTTTTCATGCCTCAGAACCTTGGAGAGATACTATCTCAACCAGTGCATGCAATAATGACGCATTACTTACGACACACCCTTTGGACCATCTCCATTACGTATTAGTTTTTCTCGATTTCATTTAGCGAAGACTAGAGGATTACAGTGCTTCGAAGTTTCTTGGATTCGCCTTCCAAAGTTTTGAAACAAGCCATCGCAATGATTCATTACTTTCAACTAAATTTTCTCTATCCACCTTTACCTTCAAATAAAATTTGTGAGTAAAACCTTTTGCCTCGACATTTTCGAAGTCAATAAATAAAAGGTTGGATACCAAGCTTGTGAACTCCATTAACTTGTATAAAATCAACAAACATTAATAAACTCGCAAATGAAGATGCATGGTTGAACAAACAATAAAATGCTTCCCTTCAATGTTGTGTTGGTAAAATACTATTGTTTTAAAACAAAGAAGGAGAATTGGAGGAGTTGCCTCCAGAATTTTGATATAGGATAATAACAGGATGATAACTCGCATAACAACATGTGCATAGGTGTTGATTGGTTTTTCTCTCATTTCTAACACCGAACAATGACTGCACTCTCAAATTTTGAGGAACAATGATGCATACATATAACAGCTTTTATTTTCATTATAGGATACTTCAGTGAAATAATGTATGATTATTTCTTTCATTATTCAAAACAGTTGCAGTATTACTAAGACACTTCTCACTATACTCATGTCACAGGTTCTATTGTCACCAACTAGGATTACTTTTTGAAGGACAGACTTGAAAACATCGAATTCACGCAATGCCTAAAAAAGGTGGCAAGAAGAAGGCAAGGGCAAACGAACCAGACTCAGATGTGGAAATCATCTCCAGAATGGAAATTAAGTTTGAGGATACTAAGGCTATCATAGGGGTGGCTCCAGAATTCAAATGGGGAGAGCTTTATCTGATGATTAGAGATCAAATTGTCCTCGACGTTGGTCTCGAAGAAATGTTCCTCTACCAAAACATAAGAAACTTAGGCATCACCAAAGCCACTACACTCCCAGAGCTATTTGCTTACTCATAGGTGATTGGTTGGATTCTACCATAGGCAAACCCCTCCTCCAGTATTATATCTAACATTAAAGTATAAGCTTTTGCTTTGTTCACACCAGCCTACATTACATTGGCCTACAATCTTCCCCCTGCACAAGTTATGATGAACAATGATTGGATTAAAGGGATGAGTATTGATCCTTTGGAATGTGCAAAGAAAATGATAATGCCAGGAAAACAATTGTGCCAAAAGGCAAGTGAGGAATATGAGTCCCAAAGCCTAGGTACCCCAGCCAGGATCATAGATTTGATGTTGAACATGATTTTTGGCCGCGCTAACGGAACCTTGTGTAAATTGAATTCGATTCCCCTCATCTATTATATTGCCTTCGAGGGCATGATTTTTAATTGGGAAGACATCATATCAGATAGCCTGTCATCCTGTGTAGCAGCTGCACAGGGAGGTATAAGCTAGAAAAGATCTGAGTTCTATATGTCATCCTACCTTATTGATTACAATTTATGCAGACACCCTTTTTCCAAGCTCGGGTGCATTTGGACCCAGACTGAGTCCCCTCTTTTTGTTGCTTATCAAATTCTCTAGGAACATAAGTATGTAGGTTTTTATAAACTCATTTGTGAAGAGTTGATGATGCCTCTTTACGAGTTGATTTTCCTCAAGGAACCAAACTTCCTATCTGATAATGCCATGGAAGTTATCAGCGAGTATGGAGACTACTATTATTCGCAGGAAGGAACATACCTGAGAATGTATGGATTCTCTAGAGCTCCATCCCTGCTACCCAAGTACGCCGCGAACTATGTAGTCCACAAAGAAGCAGTAAGGAAAGTGTTCTTAAACAAAATAGGTAACTTCATGCATGATATGAAAAAGGAAACCTTTCCACCACTACCTTTATGCATAGGAGGATACAAGTTCTCCAAGGTCAAAGGTGCCGCCGATTTTGTAAAAGAGTTGGAGATTTTTCATTTTGGTGAGAAAAGTTTCCAGGGGAATGATAGCATAGGAAAGGTCATAGAACATTGCGCAACCATCAAAATTCATTACGAATACTCAGATCACTTTAACAAGGATGAAGAAGTATATATAAGGGCCAATAATCTGACTGAGTTGGGCAAGTGTTTCAAGAAAAGCGGCACCAGCGGAAGTAAATTCAGCATCAGTGCAACAAAGAAGAAGCTGCAGAAACAAAAGGAGGAGGCCTTAAGGTTACAACAGGCCAAGACAGAGAAAAAACTGAAAAAAAAAAGAAGTTGAAAAGAGACAAGTCAAAGAAGCTCAGAAGCATAAAGAGGAAGAGGAAATATCATTGAATTAATAAGAAGAAAGAGCGCAAAAGGAAGTTGAGGAAGTTGCCAAAGAACTAAGAAGGAAGGAAGAAGAGGACAAGATCAAGGAAGAATTGGATCCGGAAGCAACCCAGAATAACCGAATGGATTCAAAACCACCCGCTTCATCAAGTGGAACGATCACAGGCGGTCACATTCCTTTTGTATAACTTGGGCTTACTCCCTTTACTCCATCTAAGCAGAACACGGTAGGTCGCTTAGATACCATCATTTTTTATAAATCAAGGAAGACCATCACCTGAAGGATTTAAGATCTCATAATTGGAATCAAGAGAGTTCGCGACGAGCCAACAGGTGGGAGAATTAAAAACCCAAGTAGAAGAATTAGTGGAGCAGAAGGGATCTCTAGAAAACGAGCTAAAGATAACTAATGAGAAAAAGCAGGACATCACTCATTTTCGTGACCAGGCGTACAAAATTCAAAGAAAGATACACCAAGCTTGAGTTAATCTCTCAGGTGAAATTTATAAAGTCAGGCTGATAGTGATAAGATTAAAGGTAATTGCAGCAGAGTCACTGAATTTTAGAAAAGGACTAATGGAAGTGGGAGAAAAGGTTAAAATCCAGCTGACCTTGATAGAGGCTAACTCGAAGTTTCCAGAACACCTTCCACAGAAAACAACCAAAGGCATAAAATAGAAATGGAACTTATGGAGTTTTGCAGGAAAGCCTCCGTGAGGCTAAACATTGAAATTACCAAAACTTTGGAAAAATGTGATGATTTCTATAAAAAGATACATCAATTCCATGAGAAATGCCATCTTTCTTTGGTTGCAAATATCACCGATCTTCCAAACAAATACCAGCATATGGCGCATTTGCAAGATAGACTACAAGAAGATATACAATACCTTCAGAAAATAGAAGTTGTCAATGAAGAAGATATTAACACTTGGGTTGGGCAGGCTTCTGTCAACAATTACATTTTAGAAGACGTGTAGATCCACCTTAGAAAAGGTGACACGCGTGGAGACACAGTTGGCCATGCACGAAGTGGTCATGCAAATGTTAAAGCCAATAAACTACAAAACTATCACAGAAGAGGCCAACGCATGGGGAGAATATGTTTCAAGCTTGGCGGGGCCCACTTGAAAATTTGGTCTTTTGTATATTTTGTCATTTTCCTAATGTAAAGCACTAGAAGACAAATTTTTGGCATTCTTAGGGTTAGGGAGATGACAAATTGTAACTGCAATATAAATAGAGATAGAGAGTAGAGTTAAAGGACTTTTCGCTAGCACAAAGAGGGCTGGATTATTTTGTAAGGAGAACTAATTTTTACTGCTAATAAAGAAGGACCTACTTGCTAAGAAAGGACTGCACAGGAATTTGCTTGGTATGTGTGGAATTTCAAATGTGTAATTACTTCTTCTTGTTTCCATGCAAGTGTGAGATCGTTCTGGCTTCTTTGAATTATTTCTTTGTTTATGAATATTTTGCTTTCTACATGAATGTCTGTGTATAGAATGAGTAATGAATTTTTTATTATGCCATTGCTTTCTTTGACATTATTTCTGTTGTAGATATGCATATGAAATTTAACAGCTATTTGTGAGATTAATATGAATAGTTATAGTACATTGCTCTAAGTTTCAGATCTGCTCCCTACGGGGATAAAATAGACTAGAATTGAATAGACTTGTTTAGATTCATATTTAAAGAGGTAATTGAGAAAGTAGGAACAATAAGATGAGAGGTAAGAACCTATGCATCACTTGTGAGGTTCATGTTCATCAATTACATGCATTTAGTTTAGGCATTTTCATTTCATCATTCATTTAAAGAAAATAGCATAAACAGTGAATCGGGTCGTAACCGATAAAATTTAAGAACACATTTAAATATACGATAGTTAGACCATTAAACTGGACGGATTCCCCATGCCAAATGGTGGACGATCTAATTGGGATCGATTACCGGGGAGAATCCCTACTGTCGGTACCTGGGATTTTTCCAGGCATCAACATAACATTCATTTTATTACATATAAGAGACTTTCTATTTTCTTTAAAAAGAGTTTTGAAGTGATTTTCAATAGCTTTTTAGATATTTCCTTGAGAAGTTTCCTTGTTCCCCTTATCAAACTTGATTTCCCAAATTGTATTATGATTCCTGCAAAATGATGCGTATCTGTGAAAAAGTGAGTATCATTATCACCAACTTTGATCCAGATAGATCTGCTTTTTAGTCTCACAATCTCTTCTTCTTGTTTTAAAATATCATCCTTTTTTCTTACAAGATCCATAATTTTAACTTTATCTTCCACAGAGAAAACACCAGTCAATTTTTCCAGAATTAACTCAGTAATTTCACTTTCAATGAGTTGCAAAGAGTTTTTTTCTTCACCAAACATTTTTTTTAACCAAGATACAACCTTTATTTTAGGGAGCTTCAATTTATATACTAAAAAATCCATCACATTCATGTTATTTGGACAGGGGACCGTTAACCATAATTCTTTTATCGTCTGACAAAAATCATCATTTCTTAACAATAAATTATTAAACTTAAAAGGAAGATTTTGATCTAAAGATTATTCTTCAAACTATAGAGCTATAGGAAAACGATTTGATAAATTAGTAAGTGTTAACCAAGATTGATATCTCGAACAGTGATCCACCATAGATTCCTTCATGAAAAAACTATCAGGTCTTTTACTCACTCCTTCACCATCCTTCTTACTATTTTTCGAAGTAGGAGATACTTTAGCAGGAACAATATCCACTAGCCGATGCTTCTTAAACGACTCTAAAAAAAATCATACAAAGGATCCATAGGTGAATCCATGCCCCAATTCTCATAATAATGTAAGGTAAAATTCAAGTCCCCAACAATTACCCAATATTCTAAACTAAGTAAACCGCTAACATCAACCTTATCCCAAAAAAGTCTTTGGTCCTTGTATGGAGCACAAATATTTAAAAAATGCAAATTCTTCTCAATCCCCTAAACTTTACCTTCCAATAATAACCTGACACAAGTCTTGAAAGGCGTAAAGTTGCACATTCTTGGGTTCCAAGCCGCCGCCAAACCCCTAGATAAACCTTCTGCATCAATTGCACATACTTTCCAATCTTTTAAAATTCTTAGAATAATCTCACAAGCCTTAGAACCCAAATTCATAGTTTCTTGGAAGAAATATATATATGCTATGTTACTTTCTAAAAATCTTTTAAGGGCTCGAAATTGGGACCACCCCACAATCCCCTAGCATTTATTGACATACAAATCATTCTAATATCTTCAAAGAGGTCTTCTGCACTCTACGTACACTTTTTAGAAGAAATTCCGACTCCTTCTACAAAACGAATTCTATCAGAAACCAGAATGTATCCAGCTTCCTGTAGGATTTTTATATCTTCTTCATCCATATACTTATCTCTAGAATCCTTCTTCCTATTTTTATTTCTAATAGTCACATTTTGGCATCCGATTGAACTAATAGGCATCTTATATGAGGACTCACTAGGTCTTTTAGCATAAATGGTAAGGGGGATTTTTACTTTTTCTCCTATCATTTCCACATATGTCGCTTTACCATTTACACTCAAACCCTTCAAAAGAACTAAAATATTTGGTTCCTCGATGCTAGTCATATTGATGATGGAAAAAGGGGGTTCCTAACATCTTAAAAAAGAGGGTTCACTAAACATATAACAAATATTCTCAGAAGCTTCCACACAGATAGACTCCTCGTTCCTATATTCGTGAATATCAGAACCAATAAATGTGTCCTTTAAAGTATGTTCTCCTTCCAAATTTTCCCCAAAAGACTTATGAACGGATAAAGAACTAATTCTACGAGAGTAATCCCTCTCAACTGATTTTATCTAGAGTATTTATTTAGAAGAAAGGTCTTCATAAGGAACATGGTAATTGCATAGTGACATACCTTCTGATAGATGATATTCTAAATTTGAATTTAAAGTCAGAACCGGATCAATAGAAGGATGAAAAAGTACGTCAACCTCTTGAATCCTTGCGCGGTCGAACGTCCTTATCAAAGGTGGACATTCTTATTAGAATTTGAATGCCATTTAGATCTTCAAGCAGATAGTTCTAATAATGTTTGCAGTAAATGGAGAATGAAGATACAAACTAAACAAAGCAAACCACACAAGAAACAGATGAGTATTGCTCAGGAATTTACGGTATCATTCACAGTAATAATATCCGGTGTTACAATAGTTTACATAGGAAAATAATTTGAAACAATTAGGGATTGATTTGAATCTATCCATTGGTTGTGACTGTATCTAACTAACAATCTAATTCATGGTGACTCAATCAATATCAGAGTCCAATAAATCAACTCCCAGATGTCCAACCAACTCAATCAATCAGTGACAGCTAGTCAACTCAGTGCAACTAAGTGTGGTAGGTGGGAAAAGGCGCCTACTCCACATGCAGCCATGCATTAGCCATGCAAAGCTAGCGCTAGCTAATTGATTGTGAACTAACTAAAAGTAATTGGGGGCTAACTAAGACTGACTAGTACTAACTCCAACTAACTGAAGTAGGTTGGTGTCGGGACTCCCAGTGGCACCTAAAATGTAGGGATTGGTATAGGAGGCGCCCAAACTTATCCATGCACATGTAGTAAGTTGCAGTTGACCTCTACCAGTGTTCCCCACACTCTAGTGACTGGTACATGTGGCCCTATTAGGCCAAATGGACCCAATTGTACTAGTGGACATAAATAATTAATTAATGTTCCTAAGTTAGGCTAAATTAATCTACTAGACATTTGACCAAGTGAGGATTAATAATCCTAACACCCCCCCTGAATCCTAACTTGGACAACTGTGGGCCCTGGTAACAAGACCATAGGTCACCCAAATACAATCTAAAAGATAGTAAAAATGATACTTAATACAATCGAGGAAATAGGGGAAAACCTCGTGGGGAACCCCCCCCCCCCCCCTTCAAAATAAG